>JAVQJF010040223.1:0-11981 GCA_036023855.1 Gadopsis marmoratus | reverse complement strand
TCTTCAGATTTTTTTTCTGGATTGTTTGAGTTAATACCAACGTCTGGTGCAGATTTCACTTGAATAGGCTCATTGGAAATACATTTACTGGACAAAATATTGATGTGTTCGATACTTATTTCCCCCACTGTATATGTGCGCATATGACTCTGTCAACAGTATTTGGCACTTGAAAGAAACATTTCTCATGACTTGGAAAAGATTTTTACTGTTGTGTACCTGTAGGCGCCATTTGAATTAAAAATGTATTCATATTTGTACTTTGAAAGGGGGGAATTTTTGAAATAACGTGCATCAAGTAAGTTAAACCTTTTCAAATTGGATTTTATAATCAAAATTCTATTCAAATGATTAATCTTTTGTAGCCCTTTGTGTACAGTGCGTGTATTCTGTTACTGTGTTATTTTGTAGTGTTGCTACCTTGAAGGTCACTGATGATGATTTTGTTGTCATAAGAGCCGGTGAGGAGATTATGGGCTCCAGGTGAGAAGCGCACTGAGCGAATGTCACTGCCGTGGGGGCGGTATGTCTGGACTATGCGGCCTCCTCTGATGTCATACAACATGCAGGTACTGTCCTCCTGACCTGTGGCCAGCAGGCGGCCGCTGGGATCCACTGCCACCGAAGCAACTGCACTTCCTGCGTGAGACAGGTAACAAGTAAGACGTTTGCTGCAGCTTAAAATTGGATGTCTACTATTTGGTTTTTCTTTACCAAGAGCTGAGCTCAAAAACAAAAGTAATAGGGGTTTGTTTATCTCATTGAGCACCCACTGCTACATTTGTGTGAGTGATACGTTTTGGGTGGCAGATCTGCATCCACTAATAAAATACAGCATTTTTAAACAGTTTTGCTTTTTTTGTATGAACTACTGTACTTATTTGAATTCCAACAAAAAAAAACAAAATGCATTTTTCCTCTTATTATACGCACATTTTTAAAAATGTATATATTTTTTTAATATCAAAAAAGAACAACACATTTAGAGTGTTGCGAAGCTCTGGTGGATGTGTGCTCTCTCTGAGTGTTTGCGTTCTTTTTTTTCTTCCCTTTTTTAAATCTATGGGTCAATGACTTAACTAAAACTGATCCGACGTTTGTCATTTTAAATACGTTCCGTTACTGGCAGACATGCTGCGTGCAGGAAATCTTTTAATCTGTGTTAAAACTAACCTGTAGCAGTGTGTTACAAGTGATTTGCGGCTGCGTAAAGGATCCGCTCTGATGACAGCCATGATGCGTCTCACCTGAGCCGTGCAGAGTTGTGCCCACCACCCGGACACAGCTGGGCACCCGCAGGTCCCAGAACCTGACTGTCTTGTCTTGGGAGCCAGAGGCGATCATCCACCCTCCCCACGTGTACAGAGTCAGAATGTGACCTGTTCAAAGGAAATGGTGAAATTTTAAATATTGTACATGCTACAATATGCTAGTTGTTGCGTTTACAAGCCCCTGACTATCTTGTGGTACCGTTCCCAAGAGTTAATTGGCTTCTCATTAGGGAACAATTTAGAGAAAATAATCTTAAAAAGAAATAGATGGCCTTTAATGTCTGCAGCCTGATTTTCTTTACAATGTCGCCAACGTACCCGTGTGTCCGCTCAGGGCGTGGAGGCCCTGTCCTCTCTGACAGTCTGTTGTGTAGATGTTGCAGTCTCCGGCCCCGGCACTGATCAGGATGGATCCTCCGCTCTCGGGGCCCTCCATGAAGGCCAGGTCCCTGATGGTACCGTCATGCATGCTGAACTCCAGGTCTGGGCCTGATTCAGAGGCGCACATTTGGGATGGAAACAGTTAAATTTATCAGTGGCAGAAAAATTGCTTCTAGGTAGGCACATTCAAACATAGGTCACAGTCTGGGAAAGTGAACATAACTTATCACACACAAATTAAAACACATAAAATAGTACCTGTGGCGTTGCAGCTGTCTGCATTGAAAGGCAGCACTTTGACATATTTATCATTGGAGCCAGTAGCCAACAGCTGTCCACAGTGACTCCAGGCTACACAGTAGATCGAGCCCTTGTGATGTTTGTTCCTCCTGAAGCGCACCACCGGCTGCTTGACTGCACCAGAACCACTGAGCAAGCCAACAAATACAAGACAGACAGAATAAGAACGGTTATTAATAATTGTGGCATGAATTCCACCCTGGATAGAAATTTTTTGACCATTGACCAACATTTCTTTGATCAGGAATGCTTGAGAAAAGCTCAGAAATGTCATTTCTTGTAAAAAAAAAGAAAGAAAAAAACTAATAAAATGCTGGTAGTCTTCAGCATGTGTCTTCGTGTGTTCTTATCAACAGAATATTCAAACATTCTGCTGTAACATGCAAATTAATTTGAAGACACAAAACAGGGATTTGGCACTTTCTCCTTTTTGATTTGATCAAAATTGGTCACAATTTGCACAAATCTCCCAAGTAATGTGCACATTTACAGCAATCCCCATGCTGCCACCACAAGTTCAGTTAAAACACCTTTTGGCCTGTTGTGTTTTCTGTGCATGAGCAAACTTTAGCAACATTTTCTATGAAGCCATCGTCTAGTTTTCCACTACATACATAAATCATCATCTTGTTTGAACAGTTTGTAGTTCGGATATGGGAATGGTTCCTACCTGGGGCTCAGAGTTTCTGAGTAGGCGCAGACTCTCAGGGTTTTTGAGTTGGAGCCGACAGCATAGAGCGCTCCAGAGGGATGGAAGGCGACCGCACGCACCGCCTGCGTGTCCTCGAGCTGGCTCACTTTAACAAACTGTGCTTTGGACTTCCCAGGCTGTACGAGATCAGAAAAACTCTCTGTTCGACTACAGTCTACAACTCGGATCTCAGGCAATCATTTAGAAAGCAGGTCAAACAAATATGTATATATTTTATGGCATTTATTTGGACAGCCAGATGCTTTAGGTGGTTACAAAGACAAACTATGTAGGACACGACAGAAGACGCAATGGACCTACGGATACTAAAATAACTAAGAAAGCTATGTAAAGATAACACGTTAGCAGTTTGTTGCCAGTTTGCTGTACCTCTTGTGAGTTACGTGTCGCAGAGCAGCCAGAATCATCTTGGACTGTGGGACAAGACCCTCTGATTTTCTCAGCACTGATAATAAAAAAGGACCAGATATATATATACATACACACACACACAAAGGTAAATTCATTCTACACCAGTGTAATTTATTTTGTACACTTATTTCATAATTGATCAAAACTCCTTGAAATGTTAGTATATGAAATGTTACTAGTTTTGCTTAAGAGTCGGAAGATTGTCAGCATGAAATTATTCGAGCATAATTTCGAAGGAAAAGAAAATGTATGCTATCAAAAGGTAAGCGGGCTCTTACCGCTGATTGGTAGGAACTGGGGACACGCTGAGGGAAGGCAAGATGGGGCTCCCGGTCTTTAGCGGGGTGCTGCTGACCCCCCCGCCCGGCTTGTCCTTTGGTGGTCCGGTGTCTGGGGTGTGGTGGGTGTTGGTGGTTCCGGGACTGGAGGTGCTGGTGTTCCCCGTCAGTCCGTTCCACTGCTGGCCCAGATGCGTCATCCCGTCATCTCCTCTGTGGTCAATGCCCACATTCATCTCCTCCAGCTTCTGAATGGATCTAGACAGAAACAAGATTTCTAAAGCTGGTGTTTCACTCACTGAATCACCGACGTCGAACCTTCCAATGGCCTCCCCACCTGCTGAGGAAGGTCTCGGTGAGGTTGTTTTGGGCTCCGCACTGCGGCTTCACCCCTCCCTCCAGCAGCATCTGCTGGTAAAGCTGTCTCTGCTGCTGCTTCTGCTCCAGATGTTGCTGCACGCGGAGACGCTGCCTGTGATACTCCTGGATGTGCTCTGTGGAGTCGAGATGCTGCACAGACAGACACGCGTGAAAGAATAAACACACTGCGAGGCTTGTTTTTGCAGGAGAAAAAAACTCTGAAGCAACATTTCAACTTCTTTTTGGATTCTTTTTTTTTTTTTAATCTGAACAGGCCCTCTAACATGAATGACAGAATATTTATTACTTACTTACTCTGCTTCAATGCTTGGCCGTGCTCATTGCCACACCACGCATTACAATAGACAAACTCTCTCCCAAGAGCCACTACTGACAACTCTTTAACTCCCAAGGCCTAGTCCTCCATCATCCATCCCATAAAAAGTTTTCAAGGACCTCATCATATCCAGCAGGTCTACAGTATATTCCCCTTTATTTCTCACTCTCTCACACACACACACACACAATCCAATCTCAAGCTACTTTGCTCCTCTAGATGGGACCCGGGATGCATAAAGATGAGCGATGACGGAAGCATCAGGCCATCTTGGGTGTGACCGCACATCAAACCAGATCATCTGCCTCAAGTGTCCATGACCTCCACCCTCCTCATTGGCACAGGGAGCCGAGGGGCTCTAGCGCCCCTTGGACAGGTGTGGTAGCAAATTGGGGGAAGGATTTATGAGGCGGTGGCGGTGCGGAGACAAAATGGTTCAGGTGTTCAGGGGGATTTCTATTCTAAATCTCTTAAATCTGGAGTAATGACTGTGGGGGGGAAGACAGACTGAACGTCTCACTTTGACTTTGACTCAAGTGACCAGACGAATGACCGTGGCTATTTATTTTTACCATCTTCACAAGAGTCATGAAACCAGTTCAGCCTGAGCAACCAAAGATGAGACGCTCCACTCCTCCATATCTGAAATGCCTTTGTGCTCATCATTGATCGATGGTTTGTGTGCCATCACCACGCATACAACAAAGCACTGCTTACAGTCTGTAGTTCCTATCACCTCATTTGCTTCTGTGCTGCAGGGCGGACCACCGTCTTTTCCAGGGGTCAGAGGCGTCCGTGTGGCATTGGATCCATCCAGCCCTTGTGGATGCTTCCTATAGTCAGGAAAATACACACACACACACACACACACACACAATTTTTTTATTCAAATTGATTTGAGCTGAAGTAGGAAGTAAAACAATACAATGCAAATTGAAAAAACAGTTCATGCATATTAAACTCCAGGATTATACCGTTTGTAGCAAAAGGAAAGAAATGGTGTTAATGTGGGCTGCTCATTTTATTACAGCGTCCAATGCGACACCACAGCACTTCAGTTTAATGAGACATGATGAAAAATGTGTTTGGCGTGCAACTTTACACATGATTACAATTAATCAAATATGCAAAACAAAAGTATATACTTGATTAATTGTAAGCACGTATAAAGTTGCGCACCACACTGCACGACAAACTCCTGTTTAAGGATGACAAACTCTCGAAATTGATCACAGATTGTAGCAATATCACTTTGCACCACTTGTGCACATTAATTGCATCCAGCAGGTGGAGCCTGGTGACAACAAACAGCCAGACAAGCTGCCCAGTTTACAGTAGCTCTGTCTCCACCTTTTACTTAGTGCTGTAACTATAACTGCAATTATATCTGCAGTAACCTTGTAAAGCAAAACCTGCCAGCTAAACGCTAACGATCTGATCGACTTTTGTGTTTTCACCACACATATAAAACCCTGTACCTGTGATCTATTAGCATCTTTTTCTGAGAAATTAAATGGCAAAGAGTCTCTTGAGGTTCCTCGGTTCCAACTCTCTGTGGCCAGTCCACAGCGGCGGAAAGAGGCAGAAAAGAGAGGGATGGCATGACTAAGGTCCCGATCCAGACATGAACCCAGGAGGCTGCAGTAATGTCCAAATGAGCCATGGAGACCCGAATAAAACAACTTTTAAGCAGTAAAAACCTGCTCTACAATCCACTTCATTCTGAGTTTCCATAAGGAAAGGGAACTTAAGTTAGTATGTGAAAGTATGTGATGATATGAATGCCTTTTCTTTTGGAAGACAATGTGTTAATGCTACAGGGGGACATTTGTTTTGCAGTGTTACAGGCATATAATAGTTTTGAAAAGCAAAGGCATGGGATGCTTTGACATACTTTGACGGTGCTGTGCAGTGCTGCAAGCGCCTGTGCTGTTAAACTCCACCCATCTGCTACTCGTAGCTCTTATAGCTAACGCCAAACATCATTTTCCCCCAGGTGTGCTCAAGCTTTGACCCTTACCTTTCAGGTGAATCGTCCTGCTGATGCACATTATTCTCCACTAGGCTCCGACTGAGGGCAGACTTCACGTTCGCCTCCATGCCTCTCTTGTCCTGGGCTGCCAGACCGTGGGACAGGCCGTCCAAAGCCGGGTTGAGGGATCGGGACATGTAGGTGTCCGCCGAGTGAGGCCTCTGGCGGAAAGGTGAGGTAGGGCAGGGGGAGAGGCGATTGATCAGCGGAGTGAGGAGGTCGGCGTGGCCGGCCTTGCTGGGCTTCACCAGACGGTCCACTTGGATGTTGAGGGTCTTTTGCTGGAAGGCGCAGGAGAAGGCACCGGGAGAAAGGTTCTGCAGCCAGGAGAGCAGCGACAGGTCCAGTTCATCACAGCCATTCCCGCAAAGCAAATCCACACCGAGCAACACCTCACCTTCTGTGATCTCCTCACCAGTCGCTTTACTCTGGAAAACAGAAACAGAGGCGTTCTGACCATCAACCATGACTGAAAGAGTTGAGTTTTTGTTTACAGCGTGAGCTTTGATCATTTTGAAATAAATGTAAGAGTGAAATCAGACCTACCACATTTGAAAACATTCAAAAATAGGACATAATTAGATGAGACAAATGAGCTAAAACCAGAGAAGCAATGGGGTACGTCGCATTAAAATCTCCTTCAATGGATTTTCGAGTATCTCTACAGGTTTGAAGAGGTTGCAGTAGGTCTGAGCATTTTAACCGCCACTGACATTTTCATTTTTAATGGTGTCACACTACCTGACAGAACTCGACACAGCACTCGTACAGGATGCCTTTGATGAGCAGCTGGAAGAGACGGTTCCCGCTCGCCCGGAAGCCTGCCTCACTCAGCTTCCTGTCCGCAGGGATGAACTCGGCGACCATGGCACAGGCTTCCTCGAAGCAATGGACGCGTGCCGTGCTTGGGTTCCAGTCTTTGAACTCCGCGTGGTGGGTGAGGCGAGGCAGGGTGAGGAGGAGGCACAGCTTGCTGTAGTCCTCCTTGGCCGGACAGAACTCCTCCAGATGGTGGAGGCACTTGACTGCCTCCTGCATGGTGAGCTCCAGCTGCAGTTGACGCAACATTCCAAGAGAACAAACAGTGAGCATGTGGTTGTCAAGATGCTTTCTCGGGAATCTGAGCCCTGTTCTTTGTAGAACCCCACTGGCATGTGTTTGACGATAAAGGACGATGTTAGCTTTTCAATTAAAAAACAAAAAAACAAAAAGTCAGATATGTTCATAAGCAGCCAGCAAAACCTGCTTTTAATTTATTTGGGTCGAAGTGGAGCACCCATGTGCTGATAGCCTAATGTTTTTAAGACACTTAAGAAGACGCTTCATATTCACAAAGAGTTTTCAATCATCCAAATTCAATTGCAAGCGTCTTCTACCGACCACCGAGCAGCTCCACTGGAGCAGGGAGATATTAGGTTGCCATGCTCAAGGCTCATTTTGGGTGTATTAGGATTCCCCAGCTAGTGGCCTTTTATTTATGAGCCCAATCTGATAACCTCCAGCCTATTTCCAAATTCAAACTCGCTCGATTCCTAATTACAAACATGCACGTACATTCTGGTGGTCTTCGGCAGCAGACATGGCGTTATTCACACACAGAGCTTCCAGGAACTTCTGCTTCAGAATGATGTAGCGGAACCTGCAAACAAGCAAATCTCACTGTTGAGAAACATACTTTGTAGGACATGACATGATGAACCCTGAAGTGACATTTCCTAGAATGTATGATGTTGATATACTTATTGCAGCGATGATACGTTTGTTTAATTTAGGGAGGGCAACTGTGTTTAAGCATGTTGCATTGAGTGTTGGTAAGAAACAGAGGCCGTCAGTAACATGATGCCACTGCAGCCCTGGGACTCGACCCAATTTGGCTCCTAAGGCTACGAGTCACAAGCTCAACTGGCAAGTCCAGCGTCGCCAGTGCTGCCCGTAACAATACACTTGAAATATAGACAAACAAGCAAATACACCTGTACTCACATGAAGACACGTTCCAGCTGCAGGCATCTGACAAGTCTAACTTAAAATAAAGCTGAGTTTCAGTGAGGCCTCATGTTCTCCTCATAATGCCTCAACAGTAACCCAAAAACCACACCATCAGGATTTTTAGATGGCAGGTTAGAATAACCCCCCCCCCCCCCCTCCACGTGGTTTCTCTCACCTTTTCTTGTCAAACTTGTCCATTCCTTCTAGAGGCTGAATGAACTGCATCACCTCCTCCCACTGCCCGTCCAGAATGAGCTGCCTGTTGAAAGCAGCGCATGAACAACTTGACAGGTTGGCAACAATCTGCAATAAGATGCTGCTGGCGTCACGCGTGTCAAACATGATGCAACGTAAGAAAACAAGGTGGTGGAAATACAAATGTGTGTGTTATGTGCATCATGTGAAAAGTGTGTATTATCCTATAGATGTTTTTTTGTTTTATCTTTCCTGCAGAGAACGTCTGGAAAACTGAAAGTATAACCTTCCCTGTCGGGACGCTGTGGTCTTCTCCTGTCTGCTGTGCAGTCGTACCTGAGGAAGAGCATGTCATCGGAGTAGAGTCCGTTAATGACGCCACTCTCCTTCTCCAACGCCAGCATGCTGATGTGCAGCTTCCTGGAGTTCAGGAAGTCCAGCATCACCTTGATCACCTCTGCCTCCTTGATGCTGATGGTCTCCTCCGCTGTAATCATGACTACAGATCTGTGGTGGCAGCGTGCAGCTGGCTGGAAGAGACGGACAGGAAGAAAAATACTCGTGCTTGCGATTCATAGCACCAATTCAAGGAGTTGCATTCTAAAATGGCAGGGAATGAACGGGAAACGTTCTAACTTGATGTTAGACAGACCCAAAAACAAGGGGTAAATTGACTTGCTGAACCAACAAAAAGGTTTCGTTTGTCTCTCTGTGCGCCAGCCAGCCATCCTTTTCAAACTGCAGAAATATCAGATCATATATTAGCGCGCAATCTGTGCTCCTTGTTGGACACGAGGAACACGGCAGTGCCCACCACATTTATGTGCAGCACGTATTTATATCTGCAAACACTGACACACACACTCGTCCACACTTCAGCGATGCCCGCTGGTCTATTCCTACAGGAGCCTCTGCTGTGTCCTGCTGCCCAGCAACAACAGTGACAGTCGTCTTAAAGTGAGTGCATGGTGCCTCATGGCTGCCTGCAGCGTCCACGTTCATCCCTGCAGGCTGCAGGCTGCAGCTACAGCAAGAGCTTCCCTGTGTGTGTCTGTGTGTGTGTGCAGCAGGAGGCAGAGGGAGCAGCAATCCAGCTCTGGTCCCCGGACCTGACCGACAGCAGGGGGTCTGCAGGCCCGGACCTGACCGACAGCAGGGGGTCTGCAGGCCCGGACCTGACAGCCTCAGCGCTCCCACCTGCGCCCACAGACGCGCCTTGTTGACACACACACGCGCAGGAACAGGAGCTGGAGAGATTCGCTGCCGCCGTGCAGGAGGTGCAGGAGGTGCAGGAGGTGCAGGAGATGCAGGAGGTGCGGACGCGCGCCGAGCTTCCTCACCTGTCAAGTCTGCGCCGCATTAAAGCCGCTCCGCTCCGTCCGCAGGCTCCACGGTGCAACAATATCTGCGGAGACTGAGAGGAGGACGGGGCGGGGGGGTTGTGATGTTCGGATGTTGGAAGTCTCCAGAAAGGTCAGGTCTGCCTTCTTTCTTGTACACGCAGCTCGCGGTTGCCATGCGGACGCAGGCAGCCGCAAACCACCAATCAACTGTAGTGACGGCGTAACCGGGTCATGTTAGTGACTCGGCTCTTCGGTTCCCGTTCAGTGAAAAGGACTACTCCTTTTTTGAGTCAGTCGGTCATTTTATTCGGGAGGGGGGGATATATATATCAAATTTATATATATATGTATATATATATATATATATATTTTTTAATATATATATTTTTATTTATTTATATATATATAAATACCATATGTGGTTAAATGTACATTTTACATACTTTGTATATGAACATGGATAATTGTGACCTGGTTAAAGTTCCACACAAATCACATATGTATCAATATACAAATGACCAAATCCATATACGTGACTTGTCTGACTGAATTATCTAACGTTAGCCGTTTAAAATTAACTTATGTGGTAGCTTAGCACATAAAATCCCTCATCTCTCTGTTTAGCTAACTAATGACGTTCATTTTGCTCCACTCTGCACAAAGCTAGCCATTGTAATTATTACCTACAAACAACCTCTTCACAACTTCAAGTTTGTCTGTCACGCTTTTGCCCCATTAAGCCTGCGTACAATTCTGACTTTAATCTCAGAATTCTAATAAAAAAGTCTGATTTAAAAAAATAAAGGAAAAAAAGTCAGAACTCAAAAATAAATTTCACATGTGGCCCTAATCCGATTCTAATGACTAATGACTTAATGCCTTAACGGAGTCTGTTTTTACATGCATATTCTCTCGTTGTATGTAACTCTGTTTTTTATTTATTAGCTCAATTTATTAAAATAATGATGTAGGCTGACAGTTTTCACAAAAATGATATACAACACATTTTTAGAGCCAGTGGTGGTGTGGCTCAGAGGTTTTTCTCCAGTTCCTCCAGCAGAGGGCCTGTAGTGTTTACAGAAACCGGGTGATGAGTTCTGTTATGCAGGAGGAGGGCGGGCTTATTTTCCTGTTCATCCCTGTCAGCATCTGGAGCCGGTGGTTGTGCAGACACCTGAAGATACAGACAGTCTTTCTCATAGGGTTTTCAGTTCACTCTGTGCTGATCCATTAACCCCAATCATCTGCACAGGACAGAGGACTGCTACTCATTTCTGTCCAATCCTGAGCCTGTATAGCTGTCGCGTGTAAAATGAACGATCGATTTGAAGAACTACTCCTCATACTAGTCATTCCTGTCCAAACGCATACATTATTCTTGTGCAATGAGCAAATGATCGACGTACTCTCTAAGAGGAATAGTTCCTACTAGTGCATAACAAAGGAGTAGTTCAGTGAACGATTCACTCATGATCGACACATCACTAATCTGTAGAGATGACACCCAGTGGGCACACCTTAGGAGCAGCTAGAGGGATGTAGATATTGAGTCTATTGTCTGTTCCACTCTCTGGAGTGGAAGGTGGCGGTAATGCACCAAATGGATGCCAACCCCCGTAAAACTAGATGATGAAGAAGAAGGTTACAAGTTACACAGCGATACAACTTTCAGCTGATGGACAGGTTGGCCAGTTATAGCTCCACATTAGATATGTATTCATCTCCTGCTCTGCCAAAATCAGCTAAGGTGTACCCCGCGGCCTGCTATTTTCACAGGATGTTGCTATTTATTTCTATTTGTGTGTGGATAACACACAATTATGCATTGTAAGCAAGTAAATAGTGATATTAGTAGCCTGATTACTCTTAAGCGATTGCCTTGCCAAGATTAAGTGATGTTCTCCACTTCAATGAGAAGAGTTAGACAAACAAACTGCCTTGAATTTGACACTTGCCTCACCAAAAGCTCTGATATATGGTCTCTCTCAAGTATCTATTGTAAAAAAACAACAACCCCCCCCCCAAGAAATAAATAAGATAAACATATTCAGAAATGGTGAATGGTGCATTTTCTGTTACAATCAACAACACATAAATGCGGAGGCCATGCTGAGTTTTATTAAATGCAAATAAGAAAAAAAAAAACCCTAACAAAAATGAAACTACATGTTCAGCAATATGTTGAATGACCGCACAGCGTCTGACAAACAGAACAATGTCGTTATAGTGAATAGGTATGAGCTCACATGAACACACTGTACAATATCATTTACAGTTTAAATAATCATTAAACTTGGACTCGAGCAGCCGAAGAGAGCTTCTGCAGACAGATCCCTTCCAACACACAGCAGAGAAACTCTTCTTCACTCTGC
>JAVQJF010040220.1:0-17066 GCA_036023855.1 Gadopsis marmoratus | reverse complement strand
GCCACCCCCCCCTGACAGATGGAGAGCGAAAAGAAGAGGAGAAAATACTCCACGAGCAGCAACGACTCCGACACCACCGACAGTAAGTTGGAGTGTGTGTGTGTGTGTGTGTGTGTGTGTGTGAGAGAGAGAGAGAGAAGGAGTAAGAAATTTGGAAGTGTCAGTAGAGTGAGCTCCTGCTGCTGTTGTACAGTGAGCTGCCTTGTTTTAGTCAACTCCCGCAGGGTATTTCTCATATTCAGAGACTATATTCCCCATATAGACTTTAATCCTGTCTCACTGTCATCCCTCCTCTGCCCATTAAGACTTCCCCATTTAAACACAGTGGAAATATAGGGAGCCCAAGCAGCCGTTATGTATGATGGCTGCTGAGATTTTGTAAATTTTTCAATTCTTTGCCTCTGAAAAAGCTTGTGCTGGGAGAAGAAACCACACGTTAACCTTCATTCCACAAAAATCTAAATTGCATCAGGAACAACACTGAATGAGTTCAATAAAAATGAATGAACTAATAAAAAATAAAGGCCTACAAATAATTAAAAACCGCAAAAATCACCAGTGAACTTGACCATTCGTTATCCACGTTAAGTTAACCGCTGGTAGTCGAGGCTGATGCTGCTTGTTGTCGTCGGTCACGTGACAAATCAGGGAAGGACACGTCGTGGCTGATGAGACCCAATCAGGGTGCAAATGTGGGTTTATTCTGCGTCGGCGTTTTTAAAAAGTCTCCGTTTCCGCCCATCCTCATCAAAGACTTTCCAAAGTAAAACGGCATCAGCAGCGTTTTAAAAGGTCAACGGCAAACGTAGGAAAAATTATGCATCAAACAAAAGCATATTAGTGTGGATGTAGCCTCAGACAGACTATAGACAGTATATGAAGTCTGACTGTGTTTAAAGAATGTCTCCTGGCTGTATTTATCTTTATATACAGTCTATGGGACAGACAGACAGCCATGGAGAGATGCACTGCATGATGATGGGAACATCTGGCCAGACTAACACATTACCAGTACTGGCAGCTTCTGCTGGAAAATCTTTTGAAAATAAACAGTCTTTGGACAGCTGTACGGTGTTACACAAGCACACTTGGCTCTCACCGCTGATAACTGTCTACAAAGTCGGAATATTTAGTCACTGAAGACAGCTAGCAATCTTAATTTCATTTTAAAGTTAAATAGCAGAGGTTTATCCTTTGCAACATAAGAAACCAAAGCGAAGTGGCTCAGTCTGCTTTCTTCAACTGTCAAAGAGCGTTGCATTTCTTTACTGATCAAACACTCTCTTTAAAAAGTCACTCTTGAAGTTCCTCGGCTAGATGCCAAAAATCTCGTGGCACGTTTTTATGTACTTCAGAATAAAACATTTTAATGAAATATTTTCATTTGGGATTTTCTTAGATGCAAAACCAATGTCTTAACACTGTGTAATAGGACATTCAGTAGAAAAGGGAATCTGTTAACAGTTACGTTAATTTGTTTGTTCAGGCACTGGAAGTTCAGTAAAAATATAAATATAGTTTTAAACACCCACGATGAGGAATGTCTCAACCCTTATAATAAAAAAAAAAAACTTTTTAGCTACTTTAAAATGTAGTTCTATGGAGATTGTGTCTAATATAGCGATTCAAACTTGAAACCCGGTTTTACTGCAGTGGGGCCGCTGGAGGCTGACGTGACCTCGTACAGGTTTAACATTTATGTGGTCACAGGTCCGCATGTATAAAGTATTTTACGGGAGGTTTAACAGACTGTTTTTCAGACCTGACTGAGCCACATGCTGAAGCCCATGCGGTCTGCTTTATAATTAGCCATTAGCCGTTAGCTTCCCCTGGCCAGTGCCGCGTGGGCTCCAGCTGCATCTGTTGACTGGAGGTTATCAGGTTTCTAATTGAAGGATGCCCATGATAATTTAGGCTGCCGCGCACCAAGCGGGGCTTTTAATTAACACACGGCCATGATGGTAACCTCCAACTGCGCTGCAGCCCATTTGGTTATCTAGTCACAGCGATGCAGCTGTTTCATGTAAGGCATGTGAATGTAACCTACACACACACACACACACACACACACACACACACACACACACACACACACACGTGCAGATGCATGCGTACACTCAAAAATGTCCAGCAGATTAGCCCACAATCCCACTAAATATGTGTATACCTACCAGACACACATGCACATAACAGAGCACTCCTACACACAGACTTGTGGGCGAACACGCTCACAGTTGTATATAAAAATCTATGACAAATGAAAAGAAAAACCCAACATAATGTACCTCAGGAAGGTGCCTCGGCAACGGCTTCAGTGCTCCTTGGCAGCGATTCTCCAAGTCTCTCTTGGTGTTTTCATGATGGTGGTGGCGAGCGCTGCTGTCGAACACGTCGCTCCAAAATCTCCCATAGGCGTTAAGGTGTGTTGAAATTGAGATGTTATAAAATAAAATAATGAGCAAAGATGCACATATACACACATATTTAAGATGCCACCCCAAAGTGTTTGTTGTGGTTTTGATGTGTTTGTTCTCAGACAACCAAGAGTCTCTCTGTCCCGGTTTACTTTTAAAGGAATAAAGACAGGGTCTCTCTCTCTCACGCTCTCGCTCTCTTTCTCTTTCTCACAACACACATCACACATTGTGTCCCATCACAGCCTGTTAGGTGGTACATTTTGACACCACCACTCCGAACATCTGAGTGGAGGATTAATTTGAATGGCTGTCAATTCACACCATATTTCCTGTCGTGCTGTGTTTGTGTGTGTGTGTGTGTGTGTGTGTAATAGTGAGTATACAAAACTATGCAACTCCGAGAGATTGAGACGTTGACGCCAAGATAGCAAAGTGCATATGATCGCGGGCAAACATGTGGGTGTATGTGACTATGAGCATGCATATGTGAAAAATATATGGAATTTATTTAACTCTATATACATAAACTCTGTATACAGTATATGTTCATGTATGAAGTGTGTGTGTGGGTGGGTGGGTGGGTGGAGGGAGGGAGGGAGGGCAGTCAGTGATTTTGAAGACAAGCCTGACAGCAGTTCTGCCCTCTGCGCTGTTGGTTATTCAGACGTCACTAGTAAAATTAGCACGGTGGCGGCACTGCTGTGGTGGCAAGGGAAATATGTTGAGTGGGAGGCGGCACACACACACACGCAACACACACATGCAGCCATGGTCACAATGTGCTACATTACACAGTATTAGAAAATGTGTGTTTTCCATTATGTCAGCGTGATGTAATTTAATTGCCCATGTGATGCAGTTTTTAATGTTCTGCGTTCTTCGCGGTGCACAGATGAAAATTAGCGTTCGGTTATACGTGCTGCAGTAGTTTTGTGATTTTAAAAAATGTACAGAAAAAAAACACACACACTCTGTTCACACATATGTGGGCACGTACACGGAACAAAGCACACACACAGAGCTGCTGATTGAGGCGGTGGGTGGGAATTTTGGCTCCACTGTCTGATTAATTGCCATTAAGTTGTGTATTAATGAGGTTGTAAAGGACCGCAGTGGACTAACTGCTTAACAAGATGCTATTTATATTGTCATTACGTATTAAACCTCTTAATAGATCATCATCAGTCTGCTTCAATTAAAGACCTGACTCAGAGTGGTAGTAGAAAGGTCACCGGGAAGGTTTTTGTTTGCTTTCTTTTTGCCTGTAAATCACAAAGGCCTTGAACTCCATCACATGCTTATTTAAGAACCTTTCTACAATGATGAGCATCTTTTTTTTTTTTTCTAGTAAGTAACACATTCCATGCTGGTTCATGATGACTGATGTCAGTGTCTTTATTGTATTGGCACTGTAAACCCTCTCTGCAAAACAAACGTCTCCAGTGGGACAATAAAGCTTCTTGGGAGTGGATTTGAACGCACATCAGTACAAGTCTGATCAAGTCTGATCTACAGCCAGAGGCATGTTCTTCATTTCCCCCCACTTAAAATCAATATTCACACTCATGAGTACACATTCTTGACGAATCAAACAGATATTAAGTTTGTCAGATGTTCTGCTCCAGATGAGTGAAGATTTGAAACACTTTGTCTTTACAACTGTGTCACAAGCTTGAGAAAGGAATGGCAAATGGCAAATTTTTCTTTCAACAAAATGCTCATAGTATCTCTTCTGGTCTAGTGATGAAGATGCTTGTTACTCTTATTAACCCTGATGATGGTTGTCTTTTTTTTTTTTTTATTGCTGTAGGTCAGGTGACATCGTGGTCCAGGTCATCCAAGAATACGGGCACCAGCAGCACATGGGTCCGCCACCAGCACAAGAAACCATCAGAGGTAAGTTTGTGTGGCGGTTTGGGTCACTCGGGCATATACAATATGCAAGAATATGTTTAATGAAGCTGTGTTGTGGGGAAGGTGGACCCAGGAGCAGACACAGCCAGTGGTGAGGAGTATGAACAGAGTCTTTGTTGCAGGAGAAAAGAGTCTATTGTTTGGGCTGGGCTGGCAGAGAGGGGTGAAGAGGCTGGCTGCGATCTGGGACCGGGGTAGGTAGCGGGACATCCAGAGGCGAGGCCGGGAAAGACACCCTGCTGGAGGGAAGAGAAATGCAGAGCCTTAGTTAAGAAGAACGTAGAAAACTATCTTCACTAGGCAGTTTCGTTAAACGTAGGTATGCGTAGTACTACCACGTCTGGTGTAGACAACGACCTGGTGCCGATCCCCAGGATGGTCCGTGTAGATATACTGTGGCTTGATGAAACGAGATGGGCAGCAGGTGTGTGATGAAGAGATGACGGCCAGGTGTGTGTATGATGAGACAGCCAGCCTCACCTCCTAGAAAACACAGGGGAAGTGCACCAAAACCAGCCCGGATCACGACAGAAGCATGGTTTCTCTTTGGCCGTTACAAGGTAACAGCTCCATTTCACTGCTGTCTCTTATTTGTTGTGGCTTTGCTGAATTGTCACAAATGGTCAGATTCCAACATTTTGTCTGGTTGTTTGGGTTGCTGAACACTGGCACGATCTAAAGCTTTTATGACCCAGTGGCTAATCCAAACCAGTGTAGCTACCGAAAGTCAGGGCTGTGTATGGTTTCTGGAGAAGCTCAGGTGGCACAGTTGGTACTGGGTCGTTTCTTGTGCGGGTCATATTTCTGTAATGCTGAAGTTTTGCAACAGACCACAAAACCCTGCACAGCACAACATATGCAAACGCTAGCTCATCATCCTGTCGAAGCATGCACAATTCTAAGAGACAAAATTAACTTACTCAATTGGCAAATGAGATGAATGGAGACCTTTTGTGGCATTGCCATGCCTTACTCCAGTGTCCTACTAATATTCAAGAAAAGGTCATGATCCAGTCACTGCAGCTATATATCAATTCTTAACTGGTTCAAACCTTTCTGTCCATTGTAAATACACATCTCCGTCACCACAGCTAAAACAACCAGGCGCATGGACGGCACAGATTGGTCGGCTAAAATACCAGTTTGGAACATCCATATGGTCATGATGAACGATCCCAAGGGCTCTCAAATAACCACCCTGAGGAAGAAATTGGCATAAACCAATTGGAAAATGGCGCACTGTACCAGTTGCGGCAATGCTTTGCCTGCCACAATCACACATTCCTCCCACTCTGTCAGTGAAGTGGGTTCAAATCTGCTTAAGGAGAACTCGTCTCTTGCCGTTTGAAGAGTTTTACTCCAAAAATAACTATCCGCCATTTGGATCCAATTACATCTTCTCTAAAAAATTAGCAGGGGTGATATTTGATGGCACTTCTGAAGTTGTTCGATGAGCAAATCTTTTACAAAATGAATTAATACCACTTTAGAGGGTAATTTGGTCTCGCACCTACTTTGATTTCTCCACATCTTTCCCCAAAAAATGTCAAAAACCATCTGAAGTTTAAGAGCACAAATGTTTCTTTTTTGTAACTTTTGAACGGAGAGCAAAATGGCATGCATTCCCCCGAACCACCCTGAAGTACAAGTCATCTGTCATGCTTGTGCATTTGAAGCTTCCTCCCCCTCAGCTCCATCCAGTTAACCACAGGCTGTTGGAAGGTCCTGTCAGCAATCAGTCTCTCAGTAATTACTACTGTAGGTTCTGCTCTGACCCGGGCCTCAGCTGGAGAGCCAGGGGCCACGTTCCCTTTCATAATGCTGCCTCCTTGCCCTGCTCCGGGGCACATTGCTCTTTGGTACAGGATGATGTTTTGCAGTAATCTTTATGCTTTTTTTTGGTAGCAGTGAGTGATGGGAAAGGTTGTACAAGGAAAGAGGGGGTGGGTGACATCTGACAAAGGTTCCGTGCAAAGTCAAGAATGTTCTAAACGTATCTGAGCTGATGTCAGGAAAGCTTAACTTGTCGAGCATGAAAAACATGTTGCCATTCGTCTTGCTGGAAGGATATTGACAGGTCGTACTTTCCTACTTTTCCTACTTTATAGCTACTTGCACTTTGGGGGCTTGCTTACTTGCTGCTGTTGTCTGTATTGATGTGTTGTCCATGTCCCAGAAAGTAATGACATATTGTTCAACTGTATCCTTGTTTGTGGATGAATACTTAAGAATTTCAAATTGGAAGGCCTGATTGAATTGGAGAAAATAGTTTGTAGGGCTTTGTTATTCAAACTGGCACATTTAGAGAAATTAGACTCCAGAAATGTATAATGTGTTGAAATGTTTGATAAGTATATATAAAAACTATGTAACTTCACTGAAATCATCGACTTTGTTTAGTCATTGGTGTAGGAATGTTTAAGAATCCCGTGTCCGGTTTTCTTAATCCAAAGCGGGAGAGTTCATCTCCTGTACATTTACTATACAGGAAATCCATCGTACGCGGATCCTGAATTAGCCGTCTTGTCCATTTTAAGTGACTGGAGCATTGGTACAACAGCTAGTTCACCTGTTTCATAGGATGCAGGCTTAGGAACGCTTCATACCTGTTAGGTGTTCGACAACGCACAGGATTCTTGGAAGGAGATCGGAGAGGAAGTGCGATGGAGCCAAGAAGAGGCAATAACGGCCTTCAGATGTGGCCATCCGGAACAGGCGTAAACACTTTAGCCTTTAGATGTGGCAGCTGACACGCTGTATGTGACCTTGTCCATTTGAAGCACACTGAAGCCTTTAGTGAACTGAGCCAAGAAACTCTTGGTGCTCTTAATCCATTTATATGTTAATTGGGCAACTGCTGATGCATCTAAAGGGCAACTCCTCCGTTGAGTTTTTGATATAGTGGCAAAGAGAGCGTTCTTCAAAAACAACTGGTTGCATGTCGGCAGTTCGACCAGAGGTGTTTTGGTAATTGCTGTCAGTGTCGCAGCAACGGCTCGTTGTGTGTTTTTCAGGTCAAATGTCATGACCCTGATTAAATGGCATGTCCCTTTTACTAACGCTACCTAAGATTTTCACTCGTTATGCAGTTAACTCCTCTTCGGCTTTGCAGAGTGGCGTGTTGCTTCCTTTGCTCACCTGCCAAGTTCCTGCATCTACCCACTTCAACACTGCCGCTGTCTTGGTTTGTCCAGCCTGCCAGCTCTTTTATTACTTTAAAGACAACGGGCAGCAGCCGTGACACAAACAGAAAACAGACACTCTGGAAAGGGCTAACCACGGCAGCTGAGAGCGGAGTGGGAGTGAGGAGTGGGTAGTCTCGGCTCTTTTTCGAAAAAGTGAGCATGATGTGTTCCTCTACGACCTGACCAATTAAAGGAATGAAGAGGCTTTCTTTGTGTGTGTGTGTGAGCAGCAGATAAATCAGGCTAATATAGATCAGAGAAACAACAACCAACGCCAAATGTCACATTTACATGTCGTGGCATTTGGTGTTGAACTAGATCCTAAGCAAGAATACAAGTCCACAAATTTCACTGGTCAACAAAACCTGTCAGCAGACGATGCTTATCAGTCCTATGTCAAAAAATTGTCTCTTTTTTTTGTTTTTTTTTTGCTGGTGGATCGGGTTGCAGTGTTTTTTACCCAGACGTGGCATATTTTGTTGTTCGTTACAAATGCCAATATGAATTGGAACTCGGTGTGGAGCATTTTGTCTGCGTCTGTGGAGTCGCTGGTCAGTGTTTGAGAATTGGACATAAGTGTTGTTTGTTGATGATGGCGGCCGGACATCGACTGAAACAAAGTGCTTTTTATCTTTATTATCAACAAAACGTCAAAGCAGGGTCAAGAAAGGTGACATTTTTAGTGAAAAGTCCTCATGAGTGCGTCCTTACTGGGAATAAAATTGAACAGTGACCCACAATGCGGGCAAGTTTAAGGAATGATACTCACCCTGGGTTAAGGGAGGTGTGGCGACTGGTAAACACTGTGGACTTGTAATGACAACGTAGCTGTTTTCTAAAAATGAGCCGTCTCTATTTGCGCCTCTTCTCGAGTCTTCACTTCGGCTTTGACTTTTCTTAGAAGTGGTTTAGAGAGCTTTACTTGGTGGAAGGAGGACGCTGTCAAAAGCTTCCTTTTTTTTTTTTTGTGCAGCTGTTTTTGTCTCACTTCAAATGCGGACAGAGAGTGAGGACTCTGAAAAGTCTGTAGATGAACAGGAAGTCATTATGACATACAGTGCACACACAGACTGCACATATTTGGTCTTGTGGTTAATGGTTAGGGGCAGCATCTAAACGCAAATCTCCTTTTCGTTTTTAAAAAAGAAAATGCATTTCAATGTAATGTAGCTGCAGAGGTGCTGAGTCACCAGTCAGAGTGGGGACTCTTTCTTGAGCAGCTCGTGGCCTCATCTGACAAAAGCAGAGCTCCCCTTCTTCTGAGAAATCCTCCTGCTGTCCCTCAGGGGACTGTGTGTGTCACAACACTGCAACATGGCCACACTATACTGAGACCGAACCATGAATACACACACGCTTTGCACTCTGCGGCTTTCTTCCAGGCTTGTGGTATTGAAATTTTACAGCACACGCTCGGCCAGGGGAATGTCTGTATTCAAATTGCTTGTTTCATTTGACTCTTTCCGATCTCGTGATCGGTTGTCTTTGAGTTTTAGAGAAAATCAGCCCAGTGATCAGGTGAGCTATATGGACTTGTAGCAAGTGTTTGTTTATGATGTGCGTTGTTGTGGTTCTTGATTTTTTTTTTTTTTTTTTTTACATACCACACCAGATGGCGACAGCTGAGCTGCAGAAACTGAATACAGAGATAATGATCTTTTGAAAATAACAGCAATGATGGCACATGGCCTCGTGCTTTCTGGACCCTTTTTTCCTTTAATAACTTTCAGGTTTTTCTGCATGTTGCATAGCATTTTTAATGAGCAATACCGGTTGTTGGGCAGATTGCAGCCTATGATATCACGAATGTGGGATATCCTCTTTTGTCTGCACAGCCGCACTTAATGATTGGTCTCTTAATGGGATCAAAAGTGTATTTAATGAGCTTTAAATCAAATATTAATGAGCGAATTGTCACAGATGATGCAATATGGGGCATGGGCGACCCAAACGACGTTTCTGGGGAAACCCTCTTAAATGTGGGGTTTCTTCAATCCGAAACTGTAGTTTATGAAAGGTTACTGTTGATGCCAGAATCTAGTTATATCACAAGCTCAACACTTATTTTCTTTTATCATTATTCAGTTCACAATTTGCCGCTTGATAATTTAGCAAAAAGCTGTGACTTGCAATGAGTGCAACAGTTAATAAGTGAGTGTGTACAAGACCTCATATTCACAACTGGGAAGTGGAGCGGGGAGGTGTTAAGCAAAGGCCCTGAAGGAAAAGGCATGAAACCAAAAGCAGCTCTCATTAATTTTCTTTTACTTTTAGCCTCCTTTATTTCTGACAGTTTCTGAACATGGGCCCTCTCTGTGACCTTTCTGTTACTGCCTTCATTACATAATATTGCGTGTTGGCTGAAATGACTGCATGATAGCATCCAGGACGACATAAAACTTGTTATAGTTACTAGTCTAAAGCTAAATGTCACCTGAGCAGACTCTACTGTGCCAGAAGACTGTTGTCGAACACGCAGTTGTATCAGCAGCGCAAGCTGCTCCCAGTGCACCATGGGAGGAAGGAAGTGGCATTGACGGGTGTTGCCAAAAAAGATGATGGCGTAGCAGGTGTGAAACTCCCTGTAAGATAATTTTTACTTGTGTGTTTATGTGTGTGTGAATGTGCAAGTCAGGTGCACATGCATATGTTCATGCAACTGTATCCATAAGAACCTGATGGTGACCGTGCGCTGGAGAGGTGGTGGCTGCAGCACCGTGGCCTGCAAAAGGAAACGCATCCCTTTTTTAAGATTGTGAATTCATATAAACTGGATATGCATGCTGCATTGGTATTGAGTGTGTTGGAAATGTATCTAACGCACATGCAATGTTCATACGGCTTTGGCTCAGCCGAAATGATAACTAAACTCCCATTACCTCAATGTGTACACGCGATAAGACATTACAAGAATTCCTGGTGTACAAAAATGTTTAATTATTTATTTTCTATATCGGATTTCCTTTGGAGTTTATCATCATCTTTTCACTGTGGCTACTTGCCAAAACAAACACAGGCTTTATTGTGTAATAGTTAATCAGTTGTAGCTTTGTTTCACCAACATAGTGTGATTCTTCAGCCTTGTTTCTCTGGTGAAATGTATGTTGTATGTAGATGTTGACCAGAACCATGTTTGACATGTCTTGCTATATGACTTTAATGGACACCTGTCACAGCTATAATAGTTTGGTACAATAGTGTTTGAAATAAATACAAATCTCAAGAATAATTATATACCTAGCTGGTCAAGATGGGAATTTTCTCCGTGTTCATTTGTAATTGCCATTTTTTCTTACTTATATTAGCAATCATAGAACACCGTGTGGTGAAAAGGTAAGCAAGTAGAAGTAGAAAATGCTAAAATCAATCCATTTGACAAAATCACAGCAGCAAAATCGTTGTGAATGGGTTTAACAGTGGGAAATGCCAGTGGATATCAGTAATCATCAGTAATTGTGCTTAATCTTTAGAAAGTGCAGTAGTTTTTAAAGAAAGCAAGCCAAGGAAAAGTCATGTTTGCAGGGCTTTGAAAGTGCAGAATTTAGTGCTGAAATTCAAAGCAGCAGCCGACTGATGGAAAACACAGCGAGCATGCTGAATTACCTCCTGAACTATTTCTTCATTATTTCTTGCACTTGTCGACGTAATATCGCAATCAAACTAGGACATTGGAAAATTTCCTCGGGGTATTGACGAGCTCTGTCAAGTGTTTAACGTACAACTTGTGCGTTAAGCTTAAAGTCCGCGGCAGCTGTATACCTTAATGCATCCAGATGTGCAGATGTTACAGGTGGAACACCGTCAAGGTGGCGATACGTCGCCGTCCTTGCAAGACGTAATCCTCTGGAATGCTGATTGACTTCCACATGTATTAATGGCTAAGTGATCACAGATACAAGCATGTGTATGTATACATGTGCACGTGTGTCCGAGCAGGCTAGCAGCTGCTGTAGCTCATTAGGGTCTGGTAGAAACAGCTGTGAAGCTCCATGGCAACAGCTACAAGGATGCACAGAGTTGACGTTAGTTTCCCCCTCTCTCTCGCACGCACGCACGCACGCACACACACACACCTCATGTGCCAAGCCCAGTGAATGGATGAGCAGCCTGGATGGATGGTGGAGAGCTGTGCATGTCGACGCATACCTTGAGTGCAAATAAACATATGCGCGCACACACACACACACACACACACACACACACAAGTCAGCACAGCCTCCAGCCGTTGTATTAACTGTCAGTATTGCTCCCGTTGCTCAAATAAAATAAAAAAACCCCCAAAAATAAAACATTGTTTACACCGATAAGAGGGTGAAGGAGATAAGGATGGATTAAAGAGGCATGGATGTTGGAGGAAATGATGAATGGATGGCAGTTTTTATGGGACCGTGTTCTTTCTTCTGATTGATCAACAAGAGTATTTTATTAGAAGATGCTGTCATAGTATTCATTTGCTAAAATCTCTTGCACCATAGAATTAAACTCATTTATGATTCAACCTAAAACCACCCTGCGTACTGTAATTTAACAGTATGAGACTAAGAGAACTTATTCTATGTTCATTGAGCATATTGAAAGCATTGAAAGGGAGCTGTTTTGGAGGTTATTTTTTTTTTTTTTTTGTTGCATCGCCGAGTTGTGGCCGGAGAACTTCTTGGGGAAAATATAAACGACAATCACATGGTGTGTATTTTGTCTGGAGAGGAAAGTGAATATTTCTGCGCCCGTGAGCCTTTGTTTTGTTTCTGTATGCATCATTTGTCTTCTTCATGTGTCTGTTTGTTTCCAGTCAGCCGTCACCGGGGTGTGTGTGTCTTTCATGGGTGAAGTTGCCCATATTTCCACTTGCAGCCACGTGTGATGAGTTCATGGCAGCTGGTGAAAGGTCCTTATAGAGGGTATGACTTTAGTACAGAACTGCAACTTCTGTCAGGGATCTTATGTTACATTATTTGTTAGTGGTTAGTGACTAAAAGCAACGCCATCCAAACACAATATTTGTGTAGCTATGAAAAGGTCAGAAAACGTGTCACTTTGTATGCAATGAGTTGGAATAGCACGTCCATAATAAAACAAGCTCGACCACAGTGGATGTGCCCAGAATGCAAATTCTGCAAGATTACAATTTTTCAACTAAATAAAGGTAGAAAACATGTTTTCACTGCATTGTGGCTATGTATGATCTCCACTCCGAAACGTCACGTCATTCTTTTTATTCCCACGGATTCACACATTATCACTGTCAAATTGTTTGGTTGGGGGTGATTTTACTACAAATTTGGCGCGGGAACGTTTTTCGCATCAACAAATGTACATTTAAATTCATCAGTCCCTCGGGCTTCTCTCTGGAGCCCTCGCGCTGCACCAACATTCAAAAATGTAAGTGAGAAAAGCATCGCTGGACCAGCATGCCATCCGTCTACAAGACATGTCTTGCCTCTCTTTTTTTCTCAGCTGGAAGGAAATCTCTCCCATATTGAATGCAAACTGTTCGTGCTCCTTCTCTTGTGATGGTACTGAATCGCCAACTAACTAATCGGTTTCCCTTTCCAAATTCCTAAAGCTCTTTTGATGAGTGGCTGTTGCTTAAAGTGACTCAGAACCACTTAGCGTCAGAGGGGGCGTTAATATGAGGCCAGCTGAGAAAAAGTGTGTTATTTTCAGACTCTGCAGACCAACTCCTATTCACAAGTCATAGTGTTTCTTTTGGCCTCCGCACAGCACCAGATGGGTGGAGTTTAGTGCATCAGAGCAATTCAGGAAAGTCGCGGAAAAATATATTAAACCTAAATGACAAAATATTGCTCTGTGTGGCAGATACCACCCACCTGGCACTTCATGTCAGGTAAAATGTGTCTGACTTCAGACCGTTCCTCTATCTTGGGTCTGTTCTTGGTGTTTGTTTCTGAAAGCTGTACTTTGGGTAAACCTTCTGAGCTTCAGAGCAGGCATTTAATCAGCTTCATTATTCCCTGTTGGTATATTCTGCTGCTAACCGACTCAAGTTGCGGTAGCTGCAGACATGCAAAGCAGCATTAATCATGTAGTTGTTTTGGTTGCTTTTTCAGCTGCACATCTTCCAAAACTAGGTCACATCTCCCCACAGCCTTTGCTTACCACTTTACCAGATCGTCTGTCTCCGCCCGCCACACGAAGACTGATATTTGCATCGGACTCTGTGGGGGGACACGGGCTTATTGCTCCTGCCTCTTCAGTCTCCTTCACTCATTCTTGTCAGTGACCCAGTTTTTTTTTTTTTTTTTTTTACTTTTATTTATAGAGGGAAGGCCTTTCTGAGCAATGTTTGCTCATTCTCTTCCCTTCGCTCAGAAACATCTTGCTTCATATTCATGATTTTACACACATTCACACCTGGGAGCTGCAGAGTACGAGCACCGCCTCTACCGAGCGGCTCCACCTCGGCGGTTTGGGGGCTACGTGCCTTGTTCAAGCCTTGTTGTTGTGTAAATAGATGAGAGTCCAGGCTGTTTCCAAAACTTTCTGAAACATTTCTGAGTTTTTGTGCCAGACTGAATCTAGCAGGTTATATCGCAATAAATCTACTGGAACAACAAAAAAAAGTGTGTGTGTGTGTGACCTCCCTGGTACATTTACTGTCTTTGACACGTGTCCATTTAGTAGCTGCTGTGAAGCAGTTAGGAGGTTAAATGCCTAAGAACATTCAGGGACATTCCAGACTCCAGTTCAAGATGCGTCTGTCTCAAAATCCAGCTTCCTTAACCTTTAAGCTCCTGCAGTCCTGAATATTGATATTTACATTTAAATTTGCGATCATCTCTGCCTTTTATTTTTTCTTAAGGATTCTTCTGTCCCAGACTAATTCCTCTGAATACGTGATTGTGAACATGGGCGGCGGGGGGCAGAGTTTTCACTTGCTATAGGCCATCTGTTTAAAACGGAGGAGCGCAGTCAAATCCTTATTGAAGCGGGAACAAAGCTTAATTGCATGACCTTTGAGTGAAGCCTTGGCAATCAGCCTGCCCTTGGTGTGGAGGGGAGCGCCGTCGTCGCTCCACGCATCATTCAGGCCAGGGGCTTGTGATGAGGAGCCGGCATTCAGAGAACTCTCAAAAGGACTTGTTCACTGTCTCGTCTCACGCTAATGAGGGGCATAAATTGTAGGCTGAGTGCCTTTTCAGAGCTCAGCAGTACAGAGTTAGGCTAATGGCTACGGATGCGACATTTCAGATCTAAGGGGGGGGGAAGAGGGGACTATAGAAAGAGCAAGAGGAAATCCTTTTCACATTCCTATCAAATCCTTTGTGTGTCATGTGAAAAGTGTCAAGTTGGTAAAGGCTGTTGATGCGAGTGATTCAGTTTAGCGAGAGAAAACGTTTCTGCACAGAAACGGTGACTCCCGACGCCTCTTTCCCTCCCATCCGTCCTGAGCTGAAGCGGGGTGCAGCGGGCGTGCTGAAAGGTTTCTTCAGGCCTGCGCTCTCTTTGCCCCGCATGGTGCCTGTTCTGCAGCTCACACACACACACACACACACACACACACACACACACACACACACACACACAGCCGCCGTCTGAACGGTGTCTGACTCCATAGATGGTGAAAAAGAGGGAACAAAAAAAATCACAGGTGTGTTGTCAAAGAGTTTGCACAAATATAACCAATTATGTCACGAAGATGTTGCCCTGCAAATATGATGTGATATTTTTGATACACTGTACGTGTAATCTTTATTTTGACAGAGCATGTCCTCCCTTACTTATTAAGGACTATCTATTTTATTTTTTTTGGGTGGTGGTTGCTGCTGCTTGAAATACAGAGCCGCTTTTCCTGGGAAAGAAACTCCAGCAGGCGACAGCAAGTGTTTCGAGCCGCAGATGCTTTCGTGACCTGGTTAAAGGTTGAAGCGCTATTGCAATGTATGAAGATGGAGAGTAGCATGTTATGATAAATGTTTGGGATGTTTACTGTAAGAACACCTGGGCTGTGTGCTAATCCACTCTTGATTATATTCCCAGGGAGTTACTTGGCTGATACGACACAGTTGCATATTTGTCTTCTAGATAGCCTGTGTTACCCAGACCACCTCGTGCACTGTTGAAAACGTCATTTTCCAGACTGTATTAAAAAATGAGAGGGAAAGAATGGACGAGAAACACAAAATCTACGATAACTGGCTTCTCCGGGCAGAACATGCGGAAAAGATGCTAGTCGGTGGAATTTGCACTTTTATTTCCTTTTCCTCTCTCTCCTCCCCTCTACCCTCGATTGGCGTCAGACAAGCCAAATGTTTTCTCTTCTCCATGTGTTTTCATCACATTTCATCCTGCCCGTCTGTTAAATATATATATATATATATATATCTTTGCCTTTTCTTGCACTAAGCTCTCCTCCCTCTCTCCTCCTCTCTGTCCAACTCGGTGAGAGGAGAAATAAATAGGAGACAGGCAGCCATTTTTCAGAGGCCTGTGCCCCTCTGATAAAGAAAAACATGGGAAAACGGTGCTGCTGCAGTAGAAAACAAACATGAAGAAGATGGTAAAGTGCAGTGTGTGTGTAGACTAGAATAATATATTTCCCCTGTTATGTGCATGTATTTATCTGTATATACCTTTCAGCAAGCTTTTATATTAACTTCACTCTCTTGACGTGACCGTAAGCGTAGACCCTTTTTGGTGACATTGCTGCCCGTGTGATTCACGCTACTCTCCTCAGTTGGCGGGAGGCCTTGCTGAGGAGAGGTGAGTCCGAGAAAGAGCGTGGAATCTTGGTAGGAAATGCTAACTAACCAATTGTGTAAATCACAATTGATCCCAGATTTTGTCTGGAAAACCTTTTTTTTGTCACGTACAGCGCTTTATTGTAACGTGCTGGTTTACCGATTGTCTGTGGTTCCTCATGCGGCTCGCTGTGTTTGCTTTAACCGTAAGGCCCGCTCCATTTTTGCAGCTATGGAGCATTCCTATGTTTTATGTAATATTAATTGTAAAACACAAATAGCTTCTGGTGGATGGAAAAATGTTACTTTTGAGACTGATGTGAGATTAGTTCATATCTTGGGCTATATAAGAGCTTGCAAGTAGTTATTTTGCTCATCCTTTTTGCAAGAGAGCAGATGTCCTTGTTCCCTCCAACTCCAATAAAACAATGTAAGATTTTGTAGTGAGATGATGTATCATACCTGACGGGACACGTGTGCATTTGTAATGTGTTTATCCTTGGATGAAGGTCAGAATTGGTTGAATCAGTACATTCTTTTGGTATCAAGGTACCAGACTTGCCGTCTTGATGCATGTTTGAGAGAGTGTGTTGCAGTGTCTGTATGTGTTTTGTGCTTGCTGAGTCACTGTACTAATGCACCGACATCTCGCACACGCACACGCACGCGCACGCGCACGTGCAAGCTGCTCTCTCTCTTTCTGTCACTCCCTCATCAACCTCTTGCTCTCCTTCTCTGTATTTTTCTCGCTCTTAATCACACACACACACACACACACACACACACACACACACACACACACACACACACACACACACACACACACACACACACACACACACACACACACA
>JAVQJF010040211.1:0-19121 GCA_036023855.1 Gadopsis marmoratus | reverse complement strand
CAAGATAGGCTTACACCGGAAATAAATATTTTTCCCAGGCGGGTCCCCCCCCCCCCCTTTTTTTTTTTAAATGACCTCTCTCTTATTAATGACAGCATTACTCTATTTTTCCATCAGAGATTTTGACTCATTAAATGAAGAAGACCATGCTGCAAACCTCCAGCTGGCTTTTGACATCAGTGAGCGAGAATTTGGGATCCGATCATTCACATCTGTGAAGGAGCTGAGCGCCGATCAGGAGCTGGATAAAACCAGGATGACCACCTACCTTTCCAAGTTCTATGAGCTCTTCCGTGGCACACCTCTACCTGCCTCAGGTAGTCTACTCTGCTCTACTGTACTCTTCAGCCAAGTAGAGTTGAGCACTGTAGAGTACAGTGGAGTATTCTATTGTACTCTGCCCTGCTCCACTCTACTCTAGTAGATACAACTGGACTCTACTGTTCGACAGTATTCTACTATACTCATCTTAGCTTGACTAACCTCTACTCGACCCGGCTCTGTTGTTCTCTACTCGGCTCAACTCTACTTGACTCTATTCGACTCCACTCTTTTTACACACTTTTTAATAGTTTTACAAACAGGTATCTGTTGTTAATAAACAGTTTTTGCCCTCTTCTTTGTTTCTCATCCTTCTTCACTGTATTGTATGACTAAAACATGTACAAACAATGACAAAAAAACAGAAATTCCAGTGAGAGAAAAGGTATTGCATTTCATTTGGTTTCCTGTTCAACACTGTGTGTTTTGTGCGGTGCTTTTAGTTAAGTGTAGTGGCATGAGAGGAATGTGTATCTGTACCAGAGCTGAGATTCTTGACAACATGAAGACAGCTGCCTGTCTCCACTGAAGGGCTATTTCATGCTTACCCGCACGCACTATGTTGTTTTATTTAACCTCAGCCAGCCATTTACCTTCTTCTGACATTTTTTTCAATGGAACATTTCTCTACACAAATACAGTACTTCTTTTTTTTCCCCAGACCACTCGTATAACTTTCCTAATCTGTATGGTCATAATTTATGGCTGGGCACTGAGGAAACAATGAAAAGTCTAATGCAGTCATGTTTGACTTATACTGCAGGTTCCAGAGAAGTGGATGAAAACAATGAAGATTATCCATCTAAAGAAGTCATAAGTAATAATAATGTGCTCAATCTTGCACTGCCCAGGAAACGGGTACCAAAGGTAACTCCACACTGAGATCTGATTATCTGACTAAGGAGGGCAAGTTGACTGTCTCTGACTTCCATTATCTTTTTTTCCAGTTCATGTGGGATTTATTTTATATAGATACAGTAAAGGGCAATATATTCAATAACCATATGGTTTTTCTTTTCTTTTCTTTCAGGATGAAAAGAAGTCAGACGGTACAAATCCCATTTACAAAAGGAGGCGGAAATTCTGCAGTTATTTGGAAGAGGTTTGTTAAACTACCTACTTGTATTTTCGTAACTTAATCACTATCTAAAAAAAAACTGTTGATAAAGTAGGATTTTTGTCTGTCTCTCTCATTAGGCCACCAACCTTTCGAGTAATGGCTCCCCAGTGCGAGAGGGCCGAGAGCCCAAGGAAAACAAAGTGCGTTCAATGGCTACTCAGTTGTTGGCCAAGTTTGAAAGCGCACCCAGCTACACCGTCCGGAAAACACAGGTAAAAGACACAACAATGTGTTCAATATAGGCCCATAGATTTTATTTTAGTAGGACTACGATTTTCTGTGTGTAGTCCTTTAAGCCCATACGTGTGTGAATATACTGTATGTGTCCGTCTATCTAGTTATCTACAGACAAATACTTTATACATCTTTCCTGCCTGCATATAATTATAATTAAAGATGGCTATTTGACCTCCTTTTCATGGATCATAAATATGTTTAAAATTTCCCTTGTGAGCTTGAGCTCTGACAGTGGTTTGCGGTTGTAATCTGACAAAACTTTCCTTTTGCTGATGCTACAAAGTCTTTTCTTGTCTGTTATTTTCAGCCTTTTCTATTTCTGTGCCTGTTTTATTAATGACCTTCCTAACCTTTCTGCAAAATCTCAGTCAGACTGTGAGAAGCCTTCCCCGCTGCAAACTCTTGACCAGACTGAGAGTCTCCACATTAAACTCAGGCCTCCAGTTCCACCAAAACCTCCTCCTGAGCTACAGGTAGCCTGGAGCCGCCAGGTGGCAGTTAAGACATACAAGCAGTGGTCAAAGGCATCAGGAAAGTCTGTAAAGCTTCACATACAGTAGAAGGTTATTTGTATGCTAATTATGTCTTACTGTGCCAAGACATATGTATCAAAAAATAGACACAGACATTTGCAAGCACATACACTACAGTATATGTACATACACTACCCACGTGTAAAGCTCAAATGATATAACTTAGGGGGGAAGAAAAGGGGGTTTTGTCTTTATTGGATATTTAAATGACCATACTGGTGGTTGTGCAGTCTAGTCCTGACTGACTTAGACCCTAATATCACACCAGAAATCAATTAGATCAAACTAGACTGAAAGCTCAAAATATGAAACACAAATACACAGTTATACATGTACTTAATTCTGTAAACCATGAAAACTGCATTATTTTTATTTCTAACTCCAGTTTAACTATCCCTTTTAGCGGAAAAGTCGAGGTTTTTTTTATGTTTGGTCGACAGTGTTAATGTTAAATATTTGAGTGTTTTTGATTTTTAATTAATTACCAGGCTCACGTGTAACATCCTACAGAGGATTTCTTGCCCCATTTTTTTTGTATAGAGTGAACTATGTCCGGTAATTAGAAACTACTGTAGGCTTATATAATGTTTTCCCATTAATCTTAACCAACCAGACAAAAGAGCTTTGCAGTTGCTGAAGTTAAAGCAATGTATTCATAAGCTAAGCTTTTGGAAAATCATACCCACAAGGCGAACAAAAAGCAAATGTATGTGTCAAGAAAAGGATCGTGTGAATTCAGCCGTTTCTTTCATTTAAACATAGCACTTGGCTGTTGACTCGCAGGTCTCAGATGTCAGACTGCCCCAAGAAGAAAGTTTTAAAAACGGTTTCTTCACAACTGCATTACCATGTGATGATTACATAACTTTGGCAAAACATGAAGCAGACAGAATATTCACTGTAATGGATGCAAGTTGATTTTCATGCTGTGCTGGCATGACTAATGCCTCAGACTTGCATTACGCTTTGAAAATGGTAGGCAGCTTTGTTAAGAATTTGTGTAGTTAATGGGCTGAAACACATGAAACCACCTGTTTGGTTCTTTTTGATCTACAGCCTCTAAGTGAATTCAAATAAAGAAAGAAATTCAAGCTACACTGTTTGGTTGATAAGGAGGTGCACCCTCACAAGCTCACTTGTGCACTATATATTATGCCTTTCAGTTTGAAGTCAGTATCAGAAAAGCAGCAGAACACTTAGTCCGCCTGCCTCCAAAGACTCCGCAGCTCCAGCCTCAGCCCCAGCATCCATTTTCTGTAGTGAAGCTCAGACATGTTGATCAAACGCATGCTGAGACGAAGCCCCAGCCTCAGCCTGAGAGCGCAGACCCCCCTGCTTCTTCTCCCTCCTGCCACTCTGCAATCCATTTCATGTCAAGAGTCCTCCAGCGCCTCAGGGAGGTGGATGAACACGTCTCTGAGGTGATCACTGTCTCTAACTTCTGTCTTCTGTTTTCTTCTGTCCTCCTTTTTTTCTTTTTAAACCCTTGGGATTGTCGCATGTTCCAACCCCCCCCCCAAAAAAGGCCCCAGAGTGAATGATGATTATATATTTTGCCCTGATTATACATTTAGGCTTGTGTAATGTGTAGTCAGATGGTGAAGTCAGCCACTAAATTATCCAGCCTGATGAAAACGGCAAAGGCAGACCTGGCACGAGCTGAGTGACCCACAGAGGGATTAATGTGCAGTCTGAGTGTGCGACAGGTCGGCCAGGCTGCAGACGCTAGCTACGTCAGCAAAAATGCTATTTTGATTATTGTTGATGTTCTATTGAGCGAAATGGCGACGTGTTTGCTTTTGTTTAAAATGCAGTTTCACCAGAGTTTTTTTTTAAATACAGGGGAAAGACAAAAATAATTTAAACACTCAATGAAAATAATTTTAAACTAAACCACTATTGCAAAAACTGCCATAATGATGAGTTATTTTACTATTATGGGTCAACCTCAGTAGTGTGTCTTTTATTTCCGCGTTGGTTAGTTTTAAATCGTGAACCACTGTTCCTCTGTGTCAGTGATGCTCATCTGTGTTTGGCATTGTCATGATTTATGGGACTTCTCCTTGTTAAATGATTTTCAGTCTGTCAACTCTCTCCAAGTGTTGATAAGCTAGGCTAACCGCCTTCTGGCTGTAGCACCATACTCACCGTACAGACTTGAGAGTTGTATTGAACTCCTCTAACTCTCGAATGACCAATCCAATCTAATTTGTCCCATCCAACTTTGCACATAGTATTCTTTCAAACTAATCTTGGATTTAAAATGATCCTAACGTGCTTTGAAATTTGACTCACTTAAGCCTTAAAGAGTCAATACTATTTTTTGCTGAACCGACGTACTTGTCTGTGATTTCTATACCGGTTTTCTGTTCCAGTACAGTATAAGTAACTACATCAAGTGGGGTGTGAAATGAATGCAATAAGGCAGCCTTCGTTCCACATAGCGTCATTATTGTTGTTATTGGGCAAGTAGAACAGAACGGTCTGTCATCATTTAGCTGTGTAGTACATGTTGAATGGTTATTAGTCTACCAATTATGTCCACACACAGAAAGCTACACATTTGTTGGGAGAATGTGTCTCACTGCAAGGAGGAGGCGAGACTGATGGCTTTTCTTTTGTTCCTGTTTTCCATCTTGTCCTGCAGAAGAAAGCTCAGACCCAACAGACTAGAGAGTTTCACGCAAAGAGTATAAAGGAAAAAGCCGTTCACCTTAGTGGGTTGTTCTCAGGAGACAGCTCTGCTGTGCTCAAGGTGACTATCTCAAGCTTGATCTGTGACCCGACTCTGGCCTTGTGTTTTGCACTACCGGCTTTATTTGCATGTAGAAACACGTCATGTTTGGGATCACAAGTGTTGCATGCAGCCAGACCTTTTTAAAATCAAGGTAAGATTTAAAGCAGCTGTAATACCAAGTGGCCAAAAAATCAGTTATTGTTGATATTTGTCTTTTTGTTTCTAAAATGCATTTTTGATGGCAAAAATACACTCAGTTTATTAGGTACACCATGTAATATTTTGTCCAAGCCATTCATATCAGACTTAATATTAGGAGCACCTGTCAATATAACAAAATTAATTTTAACAGCATCACAAACTACTGCCTCGAAAATTACCATAAAGTTGAAGAAACATCTCTCTAAAAAGCTTGTAGCTAAACTGTAAACACTATACACTTACTATATTTTGCAGGACTGTTTTACTGTATTAGACTGCCTTTGTTTTATCCATGTACCTAATAAACTGGCAAGAAGAGCTCATGTTCATTATGGTTGATCATATTTTATACATCCCAAAGGCAGAACACAGTAATACTCCAGATACAAAGAGGGACTATTCTAAAAAAGTTTAAAACACAACGAGCATCATGGCCTGAGATTTACATTGTTTCCATGTATCTTCTTAATTATAACTGACAGATTTACGTAAAAGGACTTCTGCTTTTCATGAGAGCTTTGCTTTTAACTGTTGTTTCTGCCCCTTGTGCTTTTAATTAAGCCATCCTCACAGAGGAGAAGTGTGTGTTCTTGTGGTGGCACTTTATGGGTTTCTCTGCTCCACCCATCCGAAACAGCCTCTCCAACTCACCAGCCAGATGTTATAGCAGGAGAAACTCCCAGTGCACATTATGATCCAGGTCTTATTTTTATTTTTTTTTATGTTTGCATCAAAACTGACTCCTGAAGAGCAATTGGGAAAACTATTTGATAAACTTTCTCACTGAACCATTTTTGTTTATCCATATAACCTTGTGATTATCTCCTTTATATAACTCGTCCTTGTTTTCATTAACTATGTTTTCTTCTTGAATGTTAGAGAGCAGTTGCAGAAGAGGCTGAGGGCTGTAGGCTTTAAAGTAAAGACAGTGGTCACCCTCTACAGCCATTCAGGAAGTAACATTGACAAGAAAAGCATTGATTAACACGACTGTGTGTTCCTCGTGTTGCACTCAACTTCTCACATTGTCACTCTTCCTGCATGTTATACCCACCTTCTGGTTTTACTGAGCATGCCGACACCTCCAAGAGGAACTAACCGAAGACCGTTTAAATGTCATGTTGCAAAGTCGTTACCATAACAGCCAATACATTTCTGACTGTAAAAAACAACAAAGAAAAGCTTTTTTGATGTTATTACATATTGACGTGCTTTATCAACATCCTCAAAGATGATAAAAATATTGAGCATGAAAGTTTATTCCTGACTTTGGAAAAACGAAATCTTAACTCATCGTCCACCTACTAGCTTTTTGAACGTGAGTTAAACCCTAAAATGGCGAAAGTGGAGAGACAAAATTGAACATATTAAATATTCACAAAGTCTTTCTTATATAGGAAATGGTAAGAATTGTTTGTATATTGTATGATATATATTTTTTTATAGCCACCAGGTGTTAAATTGATGAATGTGTCTGACAACTGTTTTAGTTATTAAATATGTATGTACTTAATTATCTGGTAGTGGCACTGGGTAATCGAATTGAAAGGTTAAAGTAAGTGTTTCAGCTTTATTTATTTATTTTTTTTGAACAAGGTGTGTGACATTAGTGCTCATCACTCTGCCTGCACTCTGTTTCCCAGTACGGCTCTGTACGAAGGGCGTTCCCCCCGTCGGGCGACAAGTGTCACTCATGCGAGAGGCGTGTTTATATGGTGGAGAGGGTCTGTGCCGAGGGGCTCTACTTCCACAGGGAGTGTTTCCGCTGTTCCACCTGCAGCTCTGCCCTGCGACAGGGAGCACATGCCTTCGACTCTGAACAGGGTTCGTATCATCGCATCTACTCAAAAAAACATTAGTATTAACACTATTCAGTTGGGTGCTGTGTCTGACATTTGCTGTAATCTTACAGGGAAATTGTTCTGCAAACTGCATTTTGATCAACGCAACAATGGGACAAACCTACGGAGGAATCTTTCTCTACGCTCGGTGAGTACTTTGCATTTCTAACGATATCCATCTTATTCTAGCGATATCTACCATAAAGTATCTAACGTCTCTCTCCGTCAAATCCTCTGTTTTAGAATTGTTATGCAGCTGGAGTTCAGGAGCGATGTGCCGATAATGAACCGAGCTCAGAGTCCAGCAGCACGGCAGACCCGCAGAGTCAGTCCTCAGCAGGTACCTTCACCTCGTTCATGAGGAAACGCCTGAGCTGGCCCCTGAGTGTGACTCGTACTGTGTGTAACGCCCCCTGGTATTTGTCCCGCCGTGTGCGTAGTACAGCACAGGCCCTCGTCGGCCACCTGAGCGACAATGCCCAGGACTACGTGTTCCTGTATGAGCTACTGAGCATGAGCTTACCCCTGCTGCTTGTTTTACAAGAGGTACTGCTGCAGATGTACACAGAGGCAGTGCCTGATGGGCCCAGCTCTGTGCAGCCTCTACTGCTGTGGCTGCAGGAGCATATAGGGCACAGGCTCGTGTAGACGCCCAGCAGCTGTTAATATTTGACCCTGAACATGACTCCGTGTTAGCTGCAGTGTCTTATCATTTGTAGCATAAGCACTTTGTTAATGTTTACTTGCTGTTTATGATGACACTGTAGGTAGGTTTGCTCTCAGTGCATTGGATGTTTCTGTGCGTCAGCCAAGGAAGTGACACTGTATGTTGCTCTTGCAACTTGTAAAAATTCCTATAGGGGGTTGTCGGATAATAAAAGGTGCACCACATAAATTTGCGGTGGGTTGGATGTGGAACCTGTACAATACTTGTGGGGTTAAATAAGTTCGACAAATAGATTTGAGACTGAAATGTCCAATCATCATTGCTGTACAATTCAACCTTTTACAGACTGTCTTGGAAAATGGATCCTGCAGTTATAATAGCTTAACTCAGGTTATGACTGACTAACTTGATGCACTTTATGTTTGGGAAATGCTGTGTCGACGTAGCAGTAAACTGTCATGTTAGATAAAAGCCTGGTCTCACTAATGCCGATCACCAGGCAGGTTTTCTTTTGACTGTGCATATGTACTCACCCCATGTGTTTGTTTTGTTTTTTTATGTAATATATATCTATATATCTATATATATATATCTATATAAATATATATGTGTATATACTGTATACAGTATATGCAGGTGTGTGTTTACACGTCAACAATTTGTTCATTAACTTTTTATACTCTGACCACACCGTTTACTTTCATGAACTTCTTTATTGATTTTGACTAAAGAATCTCTGATGCTGTGGTCTGGTGAGTTTCCTTCTCAGTATTTAGTTTTACTTTGCTGCCATCTACTGTTGACTCTCAGAAAAAACATGATGGCAACGTGAGATACCCCACCCCTTCTTTTTTTTTTTAATCTTCCTGTATAATGTTACAGAAAATTAACAGTTTAAATAATTGATTTATGAAATGTTTTCAGATTTACTGTAGACAACAGAAGCTGGCGAGCATGCTGTGATGTGTCTGAATGAGCTTGCCGCTGCTGCCATAATTTTAAAGCATGTTGTTGGAAGATCAACCGCAAACCTCTTTGACTGGAAGCCACACAGTTGCTTCCTATTCAGACACACTATCTAATGATGCTTATGAGGCACTTTATAGTTTCAGAGTATTTTGTTTTGCTTTATAAAATATTTGCAAAAAATAAGTCATTTTATGTTCATGCAATATGTTTGTGTTTTGTTATCAGCTACCTAATATTTCGTGTTGAATTACTGAATCTGCTGCATGTAATTTGAGCTAATTATCTGGTTTGCAGTGCTGTAAAGGGGGTGGACAACGTCGGTGTCTTACAATGCCAAAGAACTGTTTTCTCACACTGACTGTAATGTTTATTTTATACATCTGTATAACAAGACGACAATCATGCAAACTGTAACGTTACAATGGTGCCAACAGACAAGTATCATCTTCATTATGAATGTCAGTATTTAGTTTTGTCTTGATAAACATTTTCTTCACTTTTGTGCTTTCAGTCATTGTTATTCATGTCTTCCTTTATGTTCTCTGTTTTAGATCATGTTTCTCTTTTTCTTCTCATTCAGCTGAAGCCTTTTATCGAGTGTGTGGGCCAGCTGGATGGTTAGGAGAAATGACATTTTGAAGGTGATCACCTGCATGGTCACATGGTGTCATAACTGTGATGTGGCTGACGATGTATAACTGACGCAAAGTGTCTGATACCACTCATGACTAATGACTGGCTTCATTGTGTCATTGGATCCTCCAGCTGTTTTTGGAATGAACTAGTACTAACTAAGCTGGTTTCAAGACTTCTGAATTGCAGCCTACAGCTTCTGTGTGTTTGTTTTTTAGTGATTGAAATAGTCTGAAAAATGAAGTGGAACGAAACGGCAAGTGAGTCTGATTATTGGGTTTGTATGAACTACTAAAGAGAAGAAACCGAGGAATTGTCAACTTAGGTTTTATTTCTGCTTTGAAAACATCAACTTTTCAAATCAATATCAGCAAAAAAAATAAATATCGGTTACATTTTCTGTAAGTACTAACCAATACTCAACAAGTTCTGCAATTCAACTCCATCTGCTGAGGAAGATGTGAAGACGCTCCAGCAGCTACTGTACTTCGGGACCTTGTTTGTTTTGTCAGCTGCTGTTTCCAAGGTCAAGTTTCAGCTGTCAAATTCAACAATGTGCCCAATATCCTGTAGGATTGTGTTCCAGTGAACTTTGATTTCACTCATCAAAGTGTGGGGAGTACTACTGCACATGTGGGCAAAGAAAGTTGTAAAAAAGCCTTTTGTGCCTTCAGAGGGAGCTGATGTGACGTCACTTGAGTCAGCATCGGTTGGGTCGGAAGACTACAAGACTGAATATGAACAGCGTCGGCTGTCGAGTTGCGTTGTGGGTAATGTAGGTGCCAGGTTTTGACGAGGAAGAAAATATCGTCTGGAATAAAAATAGAGACGGCTTCTGCTGCATCATCGACACTGCAATGCTGAATTGGGGGAGTACTCTGTTTTAAAACCCAGAACACTAAATAAAAGGTTGTTTGTTTTACTGCCTGTTTCCCTGCACGGTCCGGAAAACTAAATGCATGCAAGCAACACAGACAGACGTCCAAACTCTGTCTATGCAGAGTATTCCCTCATTGAATCCTGAAAACAACGGATAAACCATTTGTTTATATGGCCATTGTAACAAGCAAAGAATCACTTAACGTTTCTATACAAAAGTTCTATATAGCACCAGAGTGTGCATTGCTCTCTGTCACTTTATATTTTCATTGCACAAGAGGATTAATCCGTGGTTAATACAACATAACTGTCATTTCTCTGCCTCCTCTTGAGTAGCTTTAAATGAAAACTGTTCAGGAATGCACTCAGAGATCCATTGACTTAATAAAATGCTGTTACATGATTCTACTTCTTAAAAAGTCCTTGGCTACTCAACACCTGTTTATGTTCCGTTGAAAATTCTGTACTTCCTTTGCTTTGAGAGTAAATATTAATCATTAATTACACTTTTACACAAAAGATCATGTCCGCCGTTTAACATTCCCACTGGCACCATGTAACTAAACTAATACTATGACTTCTACTACTACTGTTATAATAATCATGATAAATTCTACTGTTATCCTCATAAGTGGATATCTAAACATGAAATTTGAACAAAGGCCCTCGGGGGAGATGAGTGTGTACCAGCAGGTAAACTGTGAGTCTAGGACGAGGACATGTGGGAGCATATTTTCATATGTCCTGTGATATTTAGTAGAAAACCACATTTTATGTACCAACAGCAAGAAACTCTTAGAGATCTACTCCTTAAGGCTCCATGACAGCCAACAAACTGACGGATACAGTTGCTAATTTATTACTCCTCCATGCTGTTTTCTTCCTCCGTCGGCTCTAAACGTTCACTAATGTGTTGGCGCATCTCCTAAAATGAAACCTAGTTCTTTAGACAAGACTTAAGTGATTTTCCGGCCTCTAAATGCTTGTTTTTTGAGCAGAAAATGTGATGGAGTTAAATGTTCCTACCATTTAATATTAGTAAATATGTGTATCTCACAATGTGTCAGTGAATCTCGGCATACTTTTGTTACAGCGAGCAAATGTTAAGGCCAAAACATCAACAGGGTCTTGCATGATAAAGGAGATGAGCTACACAAAAAGACACTCGGATGTGTATTTGATTAAATCTAAACACATTATATTCAGTATATCTTACATACCGAAAACAAAGTAAACTGATATCATTAATTCATAATACTGTTATTTTAATATTAGACGTCATACCTCAAAGATCCATATCAATTTCAAGCTTTCTAAATCAATATCTCCCTTTCAGTCAGTAGGGAGCAGTCGAGACTGTGCATGATGTACAGATGTCAGTGTTTGTTTCCTGTCGTTATTCATTCAGAAGCTGCCGTGCAAGTGGGTCATCACTTCCCCCACAAGAGGCCCGAGAACGAAAGAATGATAATTCTTCATGACGTCATTGTATATAATTGTTTGTAGTCAATGGTGACTTTGAAAGTGTGTTAGAAATGTTTCCTTCTGTTTGTGCTGCTGTATTGCTTTTTAACCACAAAATGTATATGTTGTTGCTGACTTCTGACTTTATCAGACACAAAACACTTGCTGGTTCATGGGTAACAGATTAGAAAATGCTCATAGTGGCTGTTTTTGGAAGCCATGTTTTAATAAATAGAAAACTTTAATCACAACTGGTTTCTGTCAGTTTAATTACATTATTTTTTGCAGTGTAAAGAAAAAAAAAGATCCAATACATCCAATAGTACATGACAAAGTACCTGACATGGTTGTTAAAGCAAATGTTCATAATGACGGCACCATTTAGTTCATGAATATCCTCAGAGGTGCAATCTCTTGTCAGCAGATACTGACCTCTGTATCTCTGTGTTATACCTTGAATAACTGGACTCAAATCTGGAATAAAGTGCATAATACAATAGATTTTACCCGTGTCCTCTTCAGTCTTAAAAGATTTTTAACTTTTTCTCCCCATCCTACAAATAAAAAGTTGAATTCATAAGCAATAAAACTCAATGTCGTTTAATTAATAGCTGTTAGCAAACTTAGATATTTCTGAGTAACAGCAGACAGACACAGCGAACCAGCTGGTCAAGTTAAGGAGCTAAAGCTACAGATATTTCCCTCAGCAGTTGGTAGAGACCAAAAGCAGAGCTACAAGAGAATGAATATTGGAGTCACATTTCGTCAGATGACTAGAAACACCACTCCAAATAAATCTGCAGGATGTGTAAATAAGCAGTTTGTCATACTGATGATGTGTCCCCAAGTCATTGCAGGTGTACATACTGTCAGTCCGTAAAACACCCAAAAATGGGGGGTCAAAGGGATTTAGAGTGTTAAACAATACAAATATTTGTTTAAATATGAAATGGCAAGTCTTACCAGTTAAAATAATACAGTAAGCCTCAATGAGTTTTGTCATTAGCAGGAATATTTACGTGACTATACTTGCTGATGCTCTGAGGGAGATACTAGAGGGAGCTAATCTTTATTACTTTTCGTTACTTTAATTAATTCATGTTTAATTGTTTAATGTGTAATTCATGACAGTCATCATACCAAACCTACAAGAACAGCCCTATGGATACAAAGCGTATTGATAACATTATGGACAGACAGTCAATTCATTTTATGAGAGATTTCTACTACAAAGCTGGCACCCAGACTACTGTCAGACAAAATGTCTGCTGTCATGAAGCAGCTTTAGTTTGACTCCACAGAACTGCAGAAGCTCCTGCACTCTGTTTGTCTGTGCATCTCTTGTGGAGTGCCATCTGTTTACAGACCTTCTTGTAACTTTTTTCCATTTCTTTTCATATTAAATGACCTGTCCTTAAACGCAAAAAGAGCAGAATAGAAAACAAGTTATACAGTTATAATGATTAGCATTCAAGCTACAGAGCAATCAGAGCCTGAAATTGCATTAAAATTACAGAAGCTGTGAAAGTTGATGAAAAAAAAAAATAGAAAAGGCTGGGACGAGAGGAATCTAAAAATATAATGTCATTATTTTAGCACTTTCACGCAAATCATCCTTTTAAACAGTCAAACACAAATCTCCAAAAGGGAGGAGACGCTCGCGGGCTGCTGGAGTAAATAATCTGTACTCTGTTTGAACATTTCTTTTTACATTTCCTCTGAGGAGAAAATGATCCACTTCACAACAGAAAATACAATAAACATCTGTAATTTTAGGTGAATCCCCCCCCATACACACACAAATACAATACTTACAATAGTTTTGCAGTAAGGCTATTAAGGAGGCATTGTAAGGTAATATTCAAAGGTAATCAGTTAATTGAATCGCTGCTGCTATATGACATAAAAGCAAAAGCATGGTGGAAAATGCCAGTAGAAACAGGCCCACACACAGCAGAGGGAACTGATACTCTGATAAACAAGATCCCTGTTTCATGTTGACGAATGTAAGAAAAGGACTAATGGCAGCCTCACGTAACAAACCGCTCTGACGAGCTTATCCAAAATAACAACACAGAGAGATACATTTACGGCCCTGCCGGACAGATGAGCCAAACGGTGGCGAACAGCTGAAGTCGTCTTCAGTCTGGTGATGCTGCCGGTCAGCGAGGCTCCTCTCTGTCTGCACCGAGCGCCTGCTTAAGTCTGTTTGACCAGACAACCAGAACAACATAGGAAATGTCTTTTAGTGTAAAACGTCTTTAATCATAATCACGGGGCAGGAAAAGTCCTCTTGTGCATATTGTCGCTCAGTGTGTGAAATCTAATGCTAAAAGTCAGAGAGGAAAACAGAAAGCACTAAAAACAACAATAAAATCACCAGGTGGAAAGTACATTTGCAAGTGTTTCCATATACCTTATGCTTCTACTCTACTACAGTTCAGAGGGGAATATTGTACTTTTTACTGCACTACATTTATTTTACAGCTTTAGTTACTAGTTACTTTATGAACTCATAAACTATATTGCATTGTTATAGATTAAACTGTGCAACGGTATATAAAAGAGCTACAGTTAGCTCCACCTGAACTAACTGCAGTAAAATGCTACTTACACATAAATGCATCATTAATAATAATCAAATAATACTCACAGGAGCCATTTTCCTGCATTATGAGTACTTTTACTTTCAGTACTTTAATTACATTTGGTTAATAATACATACTTTTACTTAAGTAATATTGCGGGACTATTACTTGTAATGGAGTATTTTCACTGTGTGGTAAAGGATCTGCATACTTCTACAACAAATATATAAACAAATATAAAGCTTTATAATTTCCCTTTAACCTCCAATAATTTCATAAAAAAGAGAATATATTTCTTTCTAATCATATTAGCGTTAGGAAAATGGAAAATGTTTTGGGGAAAACATGGAATAAATAAATAAATGACCAAATGTGTGTGACTAAAATAGGAAAACTAAGGAGCTGAAAAGATTTATTTTATTTTGTCAGCAGATTTTTATTGAGGTTTGACTTTTGATGCATCCGATAAGCTTTTACTGCTGTTAGTTTTGTTGCTGCAGACTATGTAAGAAATTCTTTCTTTCTGTTTCAGTGGTGTATTTCAAAACATCCCTCTAAACGTACAAATATTCCCCAAAGTATTCAGTAATCATTCCTTAAATCAGCCGTGTATTAACTGAACGTATTAACTGAAAGAACGTAGCTGAATATCCTTGAACAAATTATACGCTGCCTCTACTGAACTTCACTGATGCGCTGAGCATAATACAAACATTTGTAATTAATGTTTTTTAAAGCAAATCTGGAAGTTCAAACACGACATCCTTCAACTCAACTAAACTCCTTTAAATATTTGCTTTCATCTGAACCCCAAAAATTCCTGCAACAAATATGCTGCTAATTTGAATGTGATGTTCTGACATAGTCAGTTACAGGTTTTAAATCATTTTTGTAATGATTTCTTTCGTGCATCAGGCATTTATAGTGTCAAGTTTCTCTGTTTATGCTTTATCTACAGTATTTTACTTTTACATGGATGAAGTCAAATCACCTCCATTATTTTGCGGTTGAATCTTAGAGGCCTACCTTAAATCTTTGGGGAAGTAAAAGCAAAAACTATCTTCATGGCCGCACACTATGTGGGTAAGTGTAAAAATATATACTTATCGGGTCAACTGACCCTTTAATAGGATCACTAAGCATGCCACTGACAATTCTCACTGGTTGAGTCCAAAACAATCCAGATCATTTCATTCAGATATCTCAGAGTGACAGTGAGTTTGGCCAGACCTCTCTGAAATATCACGCAGAGATACTGTGCGGGTCTGGCAATGTCAGACTATTTGAAATATCTGGAAACCAAACCAAGCAGCGAGTGAAAAGGAAGACGCATGACTGAAAATGGCAACTGAATACAGTAAAACCTTGGAAAGTAAAACCTGTGACGCAGAACCATGAAAACTCTGCTCTTGTTACTCACATTTGCATTTGCTGTTTCCAGTAAAAGGTAGGAGGGTTTCTTCCTGGAAACAGCCACATGTGACTGTGTATAGAAAAGCTGGACATAACACAATCACATGTACAAAGCTCAAGGTTTAAATCACTATTCCGGCAAATCACTTGGAAATAGAGAAACACTTGGCATTTTTAGTCTGCTTGAACTCATGTTCAGATTCTTAGTGAAATGAAGAGTTTTATGCGAACACAGCTGATGATAGTATTTCTGAGTGGGCGTGAGAATCAAGTGGTGGCAGGAAATATAGGAGACTACTGCAGGGCAGGGAGGGAATAGTAAGGCTCTGAAATGATAGGGAGTGATGGGCAAACCATGCAAAAAGAAATTGCTATTTAGGCTCTTTTCCACTCCAGACATTTTAACATACCAAAACAGGAAAACCGCGGTGGTAATTAATAACATTATTAAGATCTGCCTGTTAACGGAGGTGAGACAGCTGCAGGCCTGTGCTGTTCACTGGCTGCTGGTTTGGTGTACAGAGCCGTTGTTAAGCCCGTTAGTGACACCCGTGCTTTACCTGCTGTCGCCTGGAAAGACTTGTATGTTTGTTGGCTACCATTTGCTTCATATTACTTTTCATGAATGGTTTAATACATTTCGGCAAGAGACGAAAGTATGAGAGTACAGTATTTAACTGTCAGGCCAGCGACCAAACTCCTGAGTCACACAGAGCCCCACCTGCTCCGCATTCCTGTTCATTCTCATCACTCCATAGTTGATTTTGTTCGGCAAGTCCCGTCAATTGTCAACCTGATCCCCCCCCCTTTTTGATTGTCCTGCCTGGTAATCCTGTCACCTGCCTGTTACTGGCGTCCCAGTATCCTGCCTCAGCCCACCAGTTTGCTGCCTACACTCATCAGCCTCCTGCCGGTCTCCTCCTGTGGCTTTCCACCAGTCAGAGCTCACTAGTCGTCAGCCACACTCATCATCAGGCGGCTTCAGTCTTCATCGACAGACAAACAGCCACCTCGAGCCTCCAGTCTGACCTCCTCTGCTGAGGGCTCAGTTTGCTTCAGGTGAACTGGCGGTATGACACGTTGTCTGTCCAAGTCTGAAGGTGTTTACAAATCAGGTGCAGCGAAAAGCCTGTTGCCTCGGCTGCGTAACACTCCCTCCCTGATTTCCCTAAGAAATCTCTGCGTTTTGCGACTCTTATACTCTCAAGGCGATGAACTGTAGAAATGGGGACGATGGCGCCACATGTTCAGACAGTCTCTCCAGGAAGGCATTTGTGGTGGTGCACCAAGAGAGTGACACCATGTGAGCATGTGAGTGCTGTGTTAAGTAGTAGTCGAACTCACGATGGACAGTTTGAAAAGGATCAAAATCCATGCAGCAGAACGAGAGATGTTGTCTTTTTTTAGTTTTTATTATATTCATTCTTCCTCCCTCTTCGTTTTGGTTGAGGATGCTACTATAAATTGAGCCCTGGATGTCTTGCCAGCCTTCTGCTCTGACATTTAAGTTGGAATAGTAACAATGCATTTCAATAACACATTGTTCTGAGCCACAATCATCAGTAAAGCCCAGGACCTGGCAGCTGTGCTTTTTCATCAAAAAGCAGAAAATGATCACCCATAATCAGACATCATACGCCAAAATGTCTTCCACAGGAGCATTTCCAGCCATTAGGTGTAATTACACTCCTGTATCTGCCTTTATATGCCACTATATCCATATCAAATAAGCCTCTCCGCACATGCTAAGACCATAACCCCGTCTGTCCTTTATATAGGACAACAGCAGTTCTGGCAGCAGTTAAGACAAACACTCACAGAAAGCTACGTTTGGCAGGACCGACACTGAGGATGAGTAGTTTATGTATTTTATAGGTTCACGAACTCATGTATTTGTTATTGATTTGTGTTCTAAAAAATGCTATCTATGTTCTCCACTATTATCACTGCTCTTTCTCCATTTGAACATGTACAATTTGTGGTTCATACTGTTCTTCTATGTTGAAATTACATCCATTTTCACTGCTGAGATTGTGTACCAGATGTTGTGCTTTAAGAATCTTTTAAAGCACAGGGTTTATTAAACATATCTGTGCAAGTAGTAAACCACTGTTTCTACAGTGATCATTCCTTCTGAAGGTTGTTGTACCATACTGTAACAGAAATGTCAGAAATTATTTTTTATGTTAGGACATAAAGGCTCAGATAAAGCTTTATTGTAAATATATAATGCAGGATTGCTCAGTGAAATGCAGTTGTAGCCCCTTTATCAATTTCTCAATTTCAATTGTACAGTATACGCACACAAAAATATTTACAATATGTGTAACATGCAAGTTATAGTGTAAAAACATGGGGTAGTAGTGGGAATGCGGCTAGTGAAAAAGGTAATGTACATAAGAAGACCAACATTACAGAGTAGTTACATTTAAATTTCACAGATGCAGTGCAGCGTGTAGGACAGTGTGCAATCTAGAGCATGTATAATATGTAGAGCTGAGGTTTAGGAGAAGAGTTGTATATTTGCAGTGTTGTGCAGAGTATGTTGTGGAGTCTCACAACCCGAGGGAAGAAGCTGCTCTGCAGTCTGGTGGCATGGTGGTATGGCGCAGCAGGGTGAACAGGCTGAGGTGGGTTTTGTCTTTCAGCATCCTTTGGGCTCTGCGCAGGCACCTCACCTCACCGATATCACTGATGCTCAGTAGCTGGGTAGCATAAGCAATGATGTGCGGTTTTAATCAGCTGCTGCAGAGCCCTTCGGTCCTGGGCCGTGCACATCTCACGCCAGTTTGTTTTGTGCCCAGCCGGGATGCTTTCTATTGCTCCTCTGTAAGAGTTAACAAGAACTTGGCATAAAGCTCTGTTCTAAAAGCATGCATCTGTGTGATATCACAAAATCCTCTGCCTCAGATACAATCTGCATGCACATCTGGTTATAATCACATTTTAAACATTGGTTATGCAATAATCTGTCTTTAATGTCTGTGTCCTGCTGGCAGAACCTTCTATTGAATAGACAGCTGAGCTGCCACAGAGATAAAGAGATTTGTAGGCGACTAGCAGGTATGCAAACTGTTTAAAACGGTGATAAAACCACACAAACGGCTGCAGCAGCACATTGAAACAATTGAAACTGCATTTGTAAAGGATTTTGTTACAACTTATTTCATCAAACGAACCATTCTCACATATTTTACCTTTATAACCTCCACATACTGTACTGCAGAGCGCCTTTGTGTAGACTGTGAATGTAGTTTATATTAATGTTTATGTGCTTGCAACAATATGTACAGTACTTGTCATATTCTTTTATTCATAAACTATTATACTCATAATTGTCACACCCCCTGTCTGTGTGACTGTGTTTTCATGTTTTATTACCTGTCTTGTTGTTCCTAGGTTTTGTGTTTCCTGTTTTTGGTCTCCTGTGTCTGCGTTGCGTCCTGTCTCTGCCACCCTGTCGCCCTGATCGTTAAAGTGGTTTCACCTGTTCCCTTGTGTTCACCTGTGGTCCATCC
>JAVQJF010040204.1:0-12511 GCA_036023855.1 Gadopsis marmoratus | reverse complement strand
ACTCGGGGTTCAGTGTCTTGCCCAGGGACACTTCGACATGCAGACAGCGGGAGCTGGGATCGAACCACCAACCCTGGGGTTAATGGACGACCGCACTACCCCCTCAGCCACAGCCGCCCCCAGGCTGAGCCAACTTGCGTAAATTTAATCACAACTCATAATGTGACTCAGTAGTGTGAGTGGCCCGCATTTGACTATAAGCATTCCCAACAACGTGTGGGCATTCTCCTGACGAGATGGCGAATGGTGTCCTGTGGATGTCCTCCCAGACCTGGACCAGGGCATCATCTCCAAACTCTTTCATGTCCGTCATGTGCTCAGTGTGACTCTCCTCTCATCTGTGAAGAGAACAGGGGACCAGTGGCAAAGCTGCCAATTCTGGTGTTCTCTGGTAAATGTCAGGCGAGATACACGGTGCTAGGCTGTGATTACAGGTCTCACTAGATGACGTCGGGCTCCAATGCCACTCTCGTAGAGTCGGTTTCTGACAGTTTGGTCAGAAACATGCACATGAGTAGGTCATTTTGAGGTCAGCTAGAGGTCATTTTGAAGGACTCTGGCAGTGCTTCTCCTTGCACGAAGGAGCAGAAACTGGTCCTGCTGCAGGGTTGTTGCCCTTCTACGGCCCTGTCTAGCTCTCCTCCTCTAATGGCTCGTCTCCTGGTATTTCTTCCATACTCTGGAGACTGTGGTGGGAGATACAGCAAACCTTCCTGCGACGACAGGTATGGATGAGTCATCTTGGAGGAGCTGGCCTAGCTGTGCAACCTTAATAGGCTGAAGGTACCGCCTCATGCTACCAGCAGTGACAAGAGCACTAGCAAAATGCACAACTTGAGGGAAGAAAAAACAAACAAAAAAACTCAGTCTGGGAGGATCAGGAGACAGATATGGTCCATGGCCACCATCGGTATAACCACTCCCTTTTACATGGTGTCTTGTTGTTGCCTCTCTTGTCCACGTGTGGCCACGTTCATTTGCACCAAAGCAGGTGAATTTGTTTCACAATCACTTATGCTTCCTAACTGGACAGGTTGATATCCCATGAGTTTGATTGACTAGGTGTTATACCGTGATGATTGAGTGTTTACCTAATTTTTTTGAGCAGTGCATAATGCAGTCCAATACAAGACCATCAAGTACAGAATGAAACATTACCATGGAGTGAAACACCTCTGACAATAAACATTTATCAATTTTACAATGGTAGAGTTGTATTAGAGCATACAGTTGAATCTCTAAGTTGGTAATTATACATATATTCCACTGGGTCCACTAACCTGGCATTATCCACCACCTTCCTGCCCCAGCGGTAAGCCCAGCTGGCCAAGGCTGCCCAGGACTTGGCCATCTCTGGAGCCAGGCTGGTGGAGAGCTGGTAGAGTTGGCCTAGCACAAAGTCTGGCTCCCCAACGCCCACACTCACTATACATGAAAGATCATAAATATTAAAATGTAGTCGGAATCAAATATTTTATACTAAAAATGCTACTATACCTTTTTATTGAGAAAAAGCCCTTAATGGGGGCTAGGCCCAAGCTACATTTCCAACTCCCTTGATAATTATTTGCCTTCAAGAACACTCCGATCATCTGCTGCTGGATTATTGAATGTTCCCAGAAACAGCAGCAAGAAAATCTGGGATGCGCCCTTTATCAATTCTGCCCCAAAGCTTTGGAACAAACTGCCAATAGATATCAGGGAAGCCAGCTGCTACACATCTTCAAGAGCAAGCTGAAAACTCTGTTTTTCAGTTTGGTCTTTAATTAGCTGTCTGCTATTAGCTTTTAAACATTATTTTAAATTTTATAATTTAATTTTAAGAGACGAGAGGATGAAGTGAAGGTTATAAGGGAGGAAGAAGAAAATATTAGGAGGGAGGAGGAAGAGAGAGCTCAGGAAGAGAGGAGACTGGAGGAACAAGAAACAAGAAAGGAGAAGTGAGGAAGTAGAGAAAGAGGCAAAGAGAGGAAGGAAAGGATCAGGGTGGAGGAGTGAGTAAAAGCAAAACAGACACCATACGATTGTGTCGGGATAATAGGACTCAGTGAGATTAGTCCAGGTAAAATGGAAAAGGAAAAGAATAAGTAATAAACCGCGGTGAATGAGTGACATGTTCACTGTGTGAGTTCTTGGTTTGTCGAAGCAGCAGATGAGCGGAAACCTAACGGTGTTAACGTCACGTCACTGCCAAGACGGTTAATTGTTGTGTTGTGTTTTAGAAAGAAATGCAAAACTTATGCAGTTCAGAGATGAAACAAATGTGAAACATTTAAAATACTGGAAAAAAATGGTATCAGAAAAAAGAAAGAGGAAGGGATCAGGGTGAAGTAGGAAATTTTAAACATTTTAAATTTAGCTGTCCAAGTTTTATTTTTCTCAACTGCATTTCTGTTTTACGGCATTCTCTTCTGTAAATCACTTGGTGCATTTAGTATCTTTGTTGTAAAGCACTTTGAACTGCATTTCTTGTATGAATGGTGCTATATAAATAAATAAAGTGTATTATTATTATTAATAATGTCTTATTAAAAAGGTACAAGACACTTGATATATTTCTACATCGGGTTCAAAGTGCATGAATATTTCTTAGTTTATATCTTTCCCTATCATTTTGCTTTCAAGTACCACTTCCTGTGTATTTCTACTCGTCAAATAGCCTGTGAATCAATTGTAATTTTTTCACCAACGTAAACTGCATCCTTTTCAGTTGCTCCGGAGAAGTTCAAGACAATAAATAAGCGTTACTGTAGTTGAATGATAACTAGCTAGCATTGTATAATTTGGACAGTAAAAGTCTATTGAAAAGAAAGTTTCGATGTCTGTAGATATGACTAAGTTGCTACAAGTGGGATGCTAATTCATGCTCATGTTAGCTAGCGCTCAGAGCAGTCTGCCACCACATAGCGTTCACAATGCTGCGTGGGCGTCACTCACTCAGTCTCTTTATAAATGTGGAGGGACGACCATGCAAACATGGACGCACGGCTGCCCTGGACAGCAGCTCGAACACCACACACAGTCTTTCTCAGAGCAGGACGTCATAACTCCACAATATCTTTACATAGCAAATAGCTGTTTGGTGCTTTATTAATGTTCAGTATCATATATTGCACCTTTAAAGCATAATACAACCAGCCCACGCAGTGTCCCTCTGCACTTGTCAAAGGCCTCACGCACCTCATTGAAGGTAGAAGTTTCTCTCAACACAGAAGTCACCGCTGGAGGCAACGTGAGCATTTTAGCATTTAGCATGTTAGTCAGACCCAGCATGCACTTGTTGGTCACGCAACATTGTGGGTGTGTTTGATTTGATACCGAGTGTGCTCACTGCATTATGCCAGTTAATTAATTAAGGTAATCGCAACCACCTTTTAAAATATGTTGCGGTACAATAATGTTAACCTTAAATATACCACAGTGACCCATAATAATCCTTGATTTTATTGCATTGTACTGTTCACTACAGGGTTCCCACACATTTTATGAATTTTCAAAACTTTTACATATTTTACCCCAGCTCCACAGCTTTATTGAAGTAGTTTAAAACAGAGAGGCCTATATAGCGGACTTAGAGCACAGTCTAGGGTCTCTATCTTGAGCCATGTATTATATTTGTTGTTTGAGAGCCACACTATTGAACACACAATTCCCAGGCATAGTGCTTGCCAACTTCTGACATTACTGCCGCCAACTAGCTGCACAGGCCAACGTGTATAACATGATACTAGTGACTTTTCAAGAAAGGTCACACAGTGCAGTGCTAGTTCTTAAATTAGTAATATAAGGAATGTATTTCAAGGAATGTTATGTTTTGGGATTTTATGAACATATTTTAAACAATGGCCAAAACAATGTAGATTCAAAGCTTAATTCCAAACCACTTCAACCCCTGGAATTCACATTTTCCAGAAATGTCATGACCATGGGAACCCCGTCATGGGTCGATCGCTCCCCCCACCCTCCTGACACTCAGCCAGGGAACGTACACATTCAACATGTGTTAATGTTTTCCAGCATGTCACCAATCTAGACATGGAGCTCGGCTGCAGACACACCAGCCAGTTGTTTCCTTTCTTCTAGACCATTCTCACAGTTTATCATGATTATTTCATATGACTTTTGTTTTTACTCTGCAACAGATCCAACTTCAAACTGAAGTACAATACTTGTGATAAAAAGTACGTAAGTAAAAGTACTGTAAGAAGAGCAAATGGAATTTGTTACTTTCACCCCTGGTTGAGTGTGGATACTTTACCATATGTGCCTTATTAATCTAGGTGAGCTCATACTGTAAATGTTACCTGAGGTCTCAACGATGATGTGGGGAATGCCTTGGTCCTCGAGGGGAAGCTCCAGCAGAGCAGAGATATTTCGGCTCAGAGGTGACATACTGCTCACAGCATTAGATGAGCTTACTGCTCCTGACTTCTTCACCACCTAGACCAAAACATCACAAGTCCTTATATAATTTAGTAAATTTGTTCCTTAACGCCACCACCCATTGCACACTTGGTGTAATGGAGGACTTCATTACAATAAATTAAGTAATTTCACAGTTTCACATCTAAATTACACAATGTCAAGAAAATATGGTAATCACAGCCGAGTATAAACGGCTATAGTTTCCAAACACCTCAGTAACATCATGTAAATGTTAGGCTTATATTTCATAGCATTGAACTTCAGACTACAGTTAAAGTAGTAATAGGTAAGCATGCCTGTTTAAGCTGAGGCGTCATGTCCTTCCAGTCAGCCAACAGCCATTTGCATAGTGTCAGCAGTGAGCGGCAGGCAGCATCTTCATTCTTCCCCACACGGCAGTAGGACAGAGCAGCCCTGCTCAGCATCTCCATGGCCGTCATGGACTGGCCTGTGGACAGAGACACCGTTTAGAGGAAACTTACTTAAAGACAGTGTCCTGAGCAACATCATCAACACACTGCAGACAGCAGTCATATCTGACAGCAGAGAAACCGAGACCTGGCAACAAATGTGTGAGCTGGGATCAGCCTTTAAATCTTTGTCGGCTGACACTTTGTGACTCAAAAGTTAAAAAATTTTGTCACTGGATTATTACCTCCTGTGTGTGCTGGATCCTGTAGGCTCAGTCTCTGAGGTCCTTTGAGGCATTTACCATGAAAGGTTGTACAACAATCTTTCATATCATTGGGGAGATTACTGTTGTTCTAGTGGCTGTATGTTAAAGCTGCTCACCCTGAGGCAAATATATATGATACTAGACTGCATAAATAAAATTGACATGACGGATGTAATGGTAATGCCCAGCTTTGTCCTTTCCAAAAATCATTCTATTCCCGCAACAGTAGTGTATAGCATTTGATTGTCTCTTGTTCCTCACCTGCAGTTCTTAGGACTTTGGCTTTTTCTATCTGCAGCTCTGGTCCCCATTTCTCCCCCAGAGTGCCCTCCAGGGTGAGATGCTTGAAGCCCTGACTCAGCTTGTCCTGCTGCTCATCTACTTGCGTCCCATCACTGCATTGGCTTAGCAAGCGGGATGCCAGGGCAATGTTGCCTTTTTTCCGGGCAAATTTTACAGCAGTCAGGCAAAGCTCCATTAGGTGGCCATCTATGGAGGAAGAGTATCCTGGACAAGAATTGACAGGGTGAAATCTCAGAGCAACACAATACTCGGTCCTGAGTGTAGGCCATAAATACTGCCAATGCACCTATTCTATTCATTGACAATTACTTTTGAGCTCATGGAGGAGTTGTCTCTGGAACATTGTGTATCTAAGGGCCTGAAGGAAAGGCTGGACATCCTGTTGCTTACAAGAGCTCAGGGCCTCACTGCACAGAGGAATAACACAGTCCTGCAAAGAACACAAACAATACATAGTGTGGAATTAAACCTCCAGCTTGTTTTCTTTGGTCAGAACAACAGTTTATTTTGTTGATTTTTTTTGCATCTGCTTACTTTAGGTTAAACACTGCCTTTTTACAAGCCAACCAGCCTTAAGGAAGCAGCACACTACATTAATTTGCCAGGAGCCCTGTCATTCAGCGTTAGTATATTGGTATATAGCAAAGAATTGTGGATCTTTGGTCGTGCTCTTTTACATAATTTACATTCTCTGATATCCAAACCAGTAAACACTTAAAGCCAACAATGAAGCTGTAAAAACATACCCAGTGTTCCATTTATATTACATAGGGTCAAATGAAAAGTTTGGGTGAACGTACTTCCTGTCCAGTGAGTGTGTTCTCCAGGGTGGCAGTGCAGTGGAGCTGCAGGGTGGGCAGGGTGGGCAGGGCATCAGACAGAGTGAGTGTAGACAGACGAAGAGGACCAAAGCAGATGCGTCCAGTCTGTTTCAGGCAGCGCACCAACAAACTACAACATGACATCAAATGATGTACTAAGAGACTGCATAGCTCCGACATGGAAATGGAACTGTACTTGAAGTAAGAGAAAAGAACGTTCACAGAATATTTATAAAGCTAGTCAACAATAAGAAGTCATCTTTCTTAGTTTCAGTGAGGAATGCTTCAGAGTACCGACAGCTCTTTCATAAATAAAAACAAAAACACAGCTTGAACCACAGAGGGACCAGTAAGCTAAACCCATCAGTGTTTTTAGACCACATAATCTGCTAGTATACGCCATCAGAACTGCTCGTCGGGTGACAACCCACTCTTTTCGTGTGTGGATGTTCGGAACACGTCTCTAAAAACACTTGCATAAACACAAACCACGATGTGCTCGGACAGCATGTTTTACCAACTAGTTCTGTACAATTCTAACCAAACAAATGAGGGTATCCTGGATCCCCGAACCTTCTGGTTTCTGTTTCCAGTACAGCTCAAGAACTATGACAGGACCTCGAACAAACAAGTCTTTTAGGTGAATACTCACTCTGGATTGGCTGCGCTCCTCTGCTCCTGCTTTTGAATGGCTTTGGTCATGGAGCTAACAGCGCTGCGAAGGAGCTGCACCTCAATGGCTCTCTGCAACTCAGTTGGATCTGGACTCATAGAGGGTAGAAGCCTCTTCAGATCTGACACACGTGCAAATTGAAAAATGTTCAGGTTAATGTGACAATTTAAAGAAAACTTCTGAAAAATAATAACTGTAATCCACTTTATTATTTACACATACCAACAACAATCTCATTGAAACGTACCATGTTTGGTTGTTAACTTTGTCAAAAGAGTAGTTGGCGCAGCTGGTGATGGTGTTGTATTACATTGCATTAAAATATGGTGATTTGTGATATTTTGTCTTTGTGGACAAACAAAACAATGAAATTCGATCGTTTTCATTCTTAACATACATACAATATTTATTGGATTTCTTCTTCATTTGAAAGAGTGAGCATCACGACAATATTATCTTTGAATGGTTTTCCAGGGTCTGTCCTATTATGCACTCACCCAGCTTGTCCTTACTGCTGGAGAGCGAGCTGTAGTCCTCTCCAGGGAGCAGGTCCAGTTGAGCCTCACACTCGGCCAGATCTCCCTCCTCAAAGCGGCTCAGAGCCTGGATGTAGTTGAAATCTGTCCTGAGGTTGATGCTGACTGGATTGGTGGAGTGCTGTTTGAGGGAATGGACAGTGGCCTGCCACTCCTTAACTGAGGCCCAATCACAGAGTGCCACGTAACACTGACATGCTTTGTTGGCCAGGAAGTTGATCACCTCTGAAGTGCACTCACTGAACTTCAGCAGCACCGTCTTCCTGCTGTCACCTTTTCAGAGAACCCCCACCCCAAAAAAGAACATGCTATGATCTCCAATGCTGCAGTGCATTACAGTCTTCACGCAAGAACTTAACAGAGGCAAGACTCCAAAGCCAAGTCTAAAAAAGACAAAAAGCATTATTCAACCCGATAAAGATACCAGGAGCTGAAGTGTTAATATATTTAAGCCATTCAATAAATATCTCCTTAAAGCACAACTCCACTCCAACTCTTGTAAAGAAGAAAACCATGAACCAATGATATGATACAGATGTTGCATGTCTGCTTCATAGACCTTCATGATGTAAATCACTGTCTTTCCACTACACACGATACATTTTAGGTTATTAATGGGCCCTGTGATATTAGTGCTAAAGTTTGAATCAACACAAGCCTGTTTCCTACATTTCATCGTGGAATAAAATTGAATTCTGGGATCATGAATTTCAATTTAAACAATATGAAGTGCAAATATAGGAGTAACCAAACTCATCTTATTTTGTGGTAGTTGGACTGCATTAAACGTAGATGCTGTTACCGTTGCTGGTGTGTTTGGGGCTGCTCGTGTTGCTGGAGAGTTTGAGTACACAGCACTCAGATGTTTTGATGCTGCAGTCCATCCCTGTAACCGCAGACAGCTGATCTTGATACTCCAGCGCTGCCTTCTCAAACCTACACACACACACACGTATAGGACAATATATGACCATGACATGATTTAGTGATTATTTTGCAGAGTTGTGAAGATGTCTGGTTAAGGTGGCATTGCTTACCGTCCTTCGGCCTGCAGGGCAACTGATGAAAGCCAACTTAGACTCTTGCCAGTGGTGAGGAGGCTCCAGGCTGCCAGGCCCTGGATGGCCTCCGGACAACGCAGCTCACACAGAGCCTCCACTAGCAATGTCAGAGGAACCTCCAACTCTGGACCCTGAGATATCTATATATTATAAATGATGCCATTAGACCTAAAGTTACACACCAAGATTTGTACACACACACACGCTAGAGACTCAAACCTTCCAAAAGAATTGAGCCGCTGCTCATCAAAATGCCTTTGCACATCCTTGCTGCACACAACATTTGAACATACAGCATGGTTGCTCGCCTGAAATCTTCACATATAAAGGGTGTATTTGCACTGACCTGGGTGCTGCTGTTCCTAATCTCCATAAGCAAGTCAAAGCCATGACGAATGGTTACTGCTGGCTGGCCAGACAGAAGACCAACTCTCATCAGTGCTAGTCGGATCCTCGTTAGCCAGTCTTGGCATGTCTGACGGTTGGTGTAAAAGAATGTCCTGATGCCCTGAGACACGGAGGAGGAGAGATTCACCATACTGTATAATTTATACACAGGCCAATGACTATTACTAAAAAAGGGATGTGGTTGCCATTCTAAATCCATTTTAATTTGCCATTTAACTTGTTTTCCCTCGTCTCAGCACTCCTGTATTGTTACAACTTTAAAAACTCCTAGACACAGTCTGGACCTTTTATTTGCACACCTTTGGTGGGGCAGTGAGAGCGTTGGCGCAGCCCTCATAGGCATTATACATGAGCTTCTCCAGGTTCTCTAGGTACTGAAGCAGCAGCGCAAGGCGGAGCTGATTGGAGTGGTGACCATCCCCATCCCCTCCAGCACCAGCCCACGTTCCAACATCCTGCTCTGGGTTCAGACTGTGGGCAGCCAGGCTCCGGATCATACCTGAAACGCAGATCCCGGAAAAAATAAATAAATAAATAGAAGGCTGTTGGTGCCTAGAGATTAAGGCACCAACCATGAACTGCAGAATGCCTGGGTTTTTGTTTAAGAGGGGACCTTTGATGTATGTCATTTTCCATCTCTTTGTCTGCCATCATCGCTATAATAAAATAATTAAAATATAAAAAAAAAAAAATTATAACTGAAGCTTCTTGAAGTTTTCTTCTCTTCTTACCCCCATACAGAAAACAATGGACTATGTACACCATGTCCATTATTGACTTTACAAAAACCTGTTAGAGCTGCCCGAGATGCAAAAAAGGCCAAAACCAAATGAAGCTTCAGTCACTGAACACAAACTGGATCTAGTCTCTTTACCTTCAATGGTCTGGAAGGTGTCCTGAGCTCGGCCCAGTGGTGTTCGAAGTTTCGACAGTACAGTGAACTGTGCAGCCTCCCACACTGCCCATTGCCACAGCACCACCTCAGTTTTCAACAGTGCCTGTAGGAGCACACCGGGCCTGCTGCCATCTACACCTCCTCGGCCATCCCATTTCTCCAGCCGCTGGCAGCTGCAGTACAGACGCTCCAGCCAGGGATCCTTGCTGTGGATACAGAACTGTGAAGCTTAGAAAGTCTCATTCTAGTGAAATCTGGCACACTGTCATCACAAGGTACTGATAGATAAATTGGAACAAACTATGACTGCACGATTATAGCCAAAATAATTATTTTGATCGATATCACGATTATGTACTGCAGTTTGTGGGGGTTTTTTCAGGTGGTTGAAATAAAGGCAGACAAGTCTCATGCACTCTTTGCATAATGATTTGTCATTGCATACAAGATCACTTGCCCTACATACTAAATACTTCCAAACTGATGATGGTCTGTTTCGAGACCCATCTGTTCTGTTGTTTATTACTCTTCTACTCCTGAACGCAGCATCCAGGAAATGTTTGCACAGGCTGCACGCAGTGGCATGACAACTCCCCAAAGGGGAAGTCAAAACATCTTGATCACCCCCTGGTGGCTTTGTTGTTAGTTTAGAAAGCACTTGATTTGATAAGCAGCAGAGATTTCTATGAGCAGAGCATTTTAAACAATAACAATATTGCAGACGAACATGATAATTTATTTGTGATCGTGAATATTCAATGAGTTGTGCAGCCCTAGTACAAACTGAAAGCATGATTAACATGCTGCTATAGTAGACACATTTCAACCAATTCTATGGAGCAGGTAATTTATTAGTTAAGTTAGAGGGACTAACTGGAATCCATAACCCTGACCAAAGTACTCAGAAGTATAATCAAAATAAACCAAAATCAGAGTTTGTTTATCTTAACATCTATGCAGTCAATTGCTCCGTCACTGTGATAAGTACCCTCCACGGTTCAGGACTCCATATAAGATAAAGCTGATGAGGTCGCTGAAGTCCTGCGGGTGGAAAGTGCTGCTTGGTGCTCTGCTCATGTGATGGCGGATGGCCAGTGAAATCTCGTTCATTTCAGGGTGGCTGTGGTTACTGTAGACAAACAAAATCACACACGCATGTTTAAAATATGGAAAATTACATCAAGCAAAATGATTGACTTGCAAACAGGATTTTGCATCTGTAGTTTTGTAAACTTGTACTTTGTAAACTTATGTTTCAAAAACACACATTGGTTTGTATCTGTAAGCTAAGTTTTGCAGACTTGTAAATTTTGTTTCTGTCTGCAAACTGCTTTGCAAGTCTGTGCATTCAGACACAGGCTTGCAAACATACATTCACAATCTGGGCAGCAAAAATACTTACGCGCACATGCATGCTTACAGACTTGACAGGTTTACTACATGGTTATGTGCACCGGGTGTTGCAAAAGAAACCAGACATGCGCATGTCATGAATCTATTTTGTACACGCAGCTGCGACACATTTACTGACAAGAACCAGGAAGAGAGATCATATCACTCCAGTACCAGCATCTCTACACTGGCTACCTGTAAAATCCTCCTCCTCACCTATAAAGCCCTTAATGTTCAGGCAGCATCATATCTTAAAGAGCTCGTAGTACCCTATTACCCAACTAGAGCACTGTGCTCCCAGAATGCAGGGCTCCTTGTGGTTCCTAGAGTCTCTAAAAGTAGAATGGGAGCCAGAGCCTTCAGCTACCAAGCTCCTCTCCTCTGGAACCAGCTTCCAGTCTGTGTTGGGATGTGTGGAGGACCAGGCTGGAGGGCTGGACCGCGGAGCGCCAGGAGGGGGCCAGGCCGAGTCTGGGGGGGCGTGTACGTCCCATATGGCAACGCCCCACCTGGTAGGGAGCGCACCTGCGACCCGTCAGGGGACGAGCGCCACGCCCAACCACTTAACCAGGATGGTGACTTAAAGAGCCGCAGTTGGCATCTGAGAAGTGAACGTTGAAGGCAACGGCCGAGAAGGTGAGAGCTCGCCGACGGGGACGACGGCGAGAATCCCCACCACTGTAGATTTTGAGATACCCGGGAGGACGTTTTGGTGTTCTTGTTTGTCCAAGTTCCATTTCCCCTGTAAGTTTTGAATAAAGATCCTTTTGTTATTAGAATTCTGGCTGGTGAGCGTCATAATTCGTGGTGGATCCTACCTCTCGGACCCTGGTGTGCTACAGGAGACAGACCCCCTCCTCACATTTAAGAGTAGGCTGAAGACTTTCCTCTGTGATAAAGCTTATGACTTATGACTCACTGAGCTGGATTCGAACAGGGTTGAAAGTTCACAGCTTAACCTCCTGCGCCACACCCTGTCAGCCCCATACCGTGGCTGGTCTTCATATCTAATCTGCCACCATAACCTGGCTGGTCCTTGCAGCCGCCACCACCTCCTTCTCTACAATACTACCATTCAGCCTTGTACAATATACCAGCTCCAGTATCAACACCAACGGCAACAGCAACATCATCAGATCAGTCATCTTAAATCATCACAGAAAATGGAGACTGCAAAAGGCAGCTCTTGAAGACGAGGAGCATGAGGCAAGAGGGGAACCACCAAAAAGCGGCACTGCAAAGAGGGCTACCATTATCAATGTACAACATGTATTCAGTCCAAAAGCAAGAGCACTGGCCATACCCAGATGAAGGGAAAGTG
>JAVQJF010040189.1:0-24553 GCA_036023855.1 Gadopsis marmoratus | reverse complement strand
ACAGCAGCTATACTAATAACAACAGCTACACTAATAACGACAATAGCAGCAGCAGGCGTCCGCATCCACTCGACGTGACCCGTGTTCATCCAGACTGCGCAGCACCACGTCTTGGATATTCAGTCTCCACACACAGAGAGACAGACACAGACAGACAGACACAGGGAAAGACAGACACATACAGATAGACTGACACAGATCACATTTTTCCAGTACTAGCGTCTCTACACTGGCTACCTGTAAAATCCAGAATAGAATTTAAAATTCTTCTCCTCACCTATAAAGCCCTTAATGGTCAGGCACAATCATATCTTAAAGAGCTCATAGTACCCTATTACCCCACTAGAGCATTGCGCTCCCAGAATGCAGGGCTCCTTGTGGTTCCTAGAGTCTCTAAAATTAGAATGGGAGCCTTCAGCTGTCAACCTGGATGCGGACCGCCTGCTGCTGCTACTGTTGTTAGTGTAGCTGTTGTTGCGCTGCTAATACTATTGGTTGTTCTTGTTCTTTCATCCTGCTCTCACTCTACCCCCACCCCCTCTCTCTATATCTGTTTTTTCTCTCTCTACCCAACCGGTCGAGGCAGATGACCGCCCACCCAGAGCCTGGTTCTGCATTGAGGTTTCTGCCTGTTAAAAGGCAGTGTTTCCTTGCCACTGTCGCCTAGCGCTTGCTCTATATTAACAAGTGCTATGAGATAACTCTGTTATGATATATATATAAATATATAAATATATATATAAATAAATATATAAATAAAATTGAATTGTAAAAACCATTAAAAAAATGCAAAATACGATGGGATAATTATCCAACAACATAATAGTGCCAATAGAAATGCAGTAAATGCCATTATTAGAAGACCAAGAACAGGGTCCATTGAAGATGTCCAAGTCCATAAATAAGTCTCATGTCAAGTCTTCTAGGCAGGTGGTGTAGGATTATGGGTTAGGGGGAAGTGTCAGTCAGTGTGGGGGCTTGGAGGATGCGTGGTTATTTTGTCTGAAGAAGACCAGTATGCTTGAACAGGTGTACCTACTGGATGCATGGGTCTTACACATAGGGTTAACTGCACCATTTTGCATTAAATTAAAATTGGATGAAATACAAGGGACTGGTGATTTTAGCGTGGAGTCTATTGAATGTTTTATCAGATCTTTTACTTTGAGTTCAATGCTAATTAGTCATTTAGTCATGAAGCAAATGTGTTTTCAATTTGGTCAAATTTGAGTTTTGACCTTGAATGTCAGTTTTAGTTCTAAAATAATATTTTAGAATATTCCTTGAAACTGTGTCAAACAGGGTAATATAAACCAATTTGAGAAGTGATTTCATAGTTTTCAGATTTCATAAGCAGATTCTACACTGAATTCAGATAAAGTGTCATCTCAACCCCAGGTGCACACACCTTTTTGGAGCATTTTACAGCATGCAGGACCCTCTTTAAAGCCTCATGCCCAAACTAGCACAGTGACCAGTAATCTCCCACCCACCTTCAGTGATGTGACGTATCTCAGTTTGTGCTTTTGGCAGAGGATACAGTGAGAGCCTTGAGAATTTTGTCCCACAGTGAGGCACGTGTTTTTAAAGGAACTTCCCCTCCCAATTTCTGACTTCATCTCTCTGGCAGGGGAAGGACACAAACACAACAAACTGTCTGAAGCTCAAGTAGTGGAAAATTGGAAGTGGTCTGGAGTTTAGTGTGGCTGTCAGATATTGGCAGAGCAAATAATGAAGGCTGTGATTGAGATTGTTCTTTTTAAGGGGAGCCATGAAGGCTGCCAAAGACCTAAATATTGTCACACTTTTGAAGATGAAAGCTCGGAATTCTCTGACACGTAATACTTAAATTATATGGACACGGCTTTTGATAGCACTTGTCGCTTTATTTTGTGTTTTATTAGTTGTTTTAATGTGTTTGCTCTTATCAGTGGATGAAAGACAAATTTGGGAAACAGCCAGCCAGTATTGCTGAAATCCCAAGATTAAAGGTAGTTTAGGTAATTCAATTCAGTCGTTACATCGGGGGAAACGAGGTGGCCTGGCCGCTTATTAAAGTGGACTGTCAACAAAATATCTGTTATGTAGTAAGATGTGGATTTATACAGTCTCTAACATACGGCGCTCCCACAGCTCGAGCTGGTGATAATGCTTCACTTTCTACATTTCAGGGTTTTTTCCTTTCTTCAGTGATGCCATTCACATGAATGATGGCCAAGTCGCTCCACACTTGCCTGGCTCTTTCTTCTTCTGTATCGAGATGTGGGTCTCTCTCTCACTCACACACACAATGATAAAGGTTAAGAGGAGCACTGTAAAAGTGGAGCAGTGCTGCCCTATTTTACTGGTTATGGATGAAGTGATGGGTCTGGTTCATCTGGCTCCACTGTGTCGTGCATCCCCTACAAGCCACTCCACAGTCAACAAGCTTTATTATTATGGGTATTTGCATTCCCTTTTATACTGTGCAGTTGATGCTAAGCGATTTGGCAAAGCGGAGCACCACTGCTAATCCCACATTCAAATTATAATCCTTAAGATTTAAGGCCCGGTTGATTTGGTGACACCCATGGTTACTGATCATGACAGCAAGTGTGGTTTTATACTACAGGTCCCAGAATTGTGGGGCCAGCAAACAGACCTTGAGCAGCTACTTTGTCAGAAATATGTTTACAGAGCAGCCAAACAAACACACTTTTTACATGTTAATAAAGACATCAGTCAATAATTGGCCTTGTTCCATCATGTCATGAACAACTGATTTGATCTGATTTCGTGCTGCACACGGCAAAAGTAGTCTTACACACAACAGTAGGGCATGGTGAGGAGTTGCCTGCAGCTCTTCATTTGACACCGTGGCTGCAACATTTAAAACTGATGCACTGTTAGAAAAAATCCCCAAATGACAGTTGTTTTGTGTTGTAGATGCATTTATGACAATTAAAGCTAGTTTAATGCTTTTAATGTGAATTAGCAAGAAGTAAATGTTATCAATAGCAACTTAAATGATATCAGTGACATCAAATTACAGACGCTGAATTACATGCTGCATGATTTCCTGTGAATCGCTCACATACTGTAATGATTTGTGGGTCAGGCAGCAGGGGAAAGGACCAAAGCACAGACTGGCAGGAGCAGGTTAACCATTTATTGGAAAGAACAAAAAGACACAACAGGTAAAACCGATGGGTATTAAAAACCAAGGCCCAAAACAAAACACGAGGAATGTCCACTCGGCAGAAACCAGAAATCTATAACAGTCCAAAAACTAAAAGTCCACAGAGATAATCTAGAAACTCCACAGCACTAACGAGGGCAACAAGAGGTGAACACTGGGAACAGGTGAAAAGGATCAACCCAAGTGGGAAACTAACAAGGACAGGAAACATGACCAACTAAGGTGGGAACCACGCAAGGGACGGAAACACTACTGGAAACAAACAACGATGAGAAGGACTTCAAGATAAAAACAGGAAACAAACAGTCCAAGGAACATAACTTCAAACTAATACAAGAAAGACAGAACATAACTCCACAGAATGTGAGACATAACGGTAGGCAATGTGACTGCAGCTCAGGAATGATAAAATAACTAGTACTTAAAATAATTGTAATTATAGAACATTAAATGGCTTTGAGAAAATGCAGACCATAAATGTCAAAAATGCAGTTAGATTTCTTCAAACATTTAAGATTTATAATTTTAAAGGGTCAGTTACCCTCCCAAAAATCTATTTAATTTCTCCAATACAAAGGGAAGTATTGGAGTGGAGGCAGAAATCTCAAAACCACCTGCATGCCTAGATCCACTATGGTATGTGAGAAAATGTTTGTTTTAAAAAATCAAATAAGTTTTTGGATGAATGTAAAATGGCAACACATTCATTGCATTTATACACATTCCTTTCTGTTCTCTGGGTTGTAAACAGTAGCTATTACTCATTGCGTCGTCAATCATGGCGATAGAAGAGCTCTGTTGATCATTCTATACAGTATGTTGACTGGTGTATGTCCTCTATAATTAGCTGTTGATGCTGCCTGTGGTGTCAGGCCATTCAAATATGCCCGCCGCTCTCCAATGTTCCCTCGTTTGAAATGCTCACTCTTCACTGCTGCCGAGCCGTCAAAGAGCGGAGAAGCAGAGGCAGAAAGGTTGGGGGGAGAGAAAATAGAGTATAATCACACGACCTCTGCATTCTCTACCGCAGTGACAGCTCGCCCAGCAGGTGGGAAACCAGACAGCTACAGCAAAAACAGCATTGAGGCACTGCAGCGCTTAGGCGTCAGTATGAACAAGCACAAAATGTGTGCACGTGACAACACATGTAGATATTTTTTAAATGATCCAAATTTTAATTAAATGAATATTTAGAAAAGGGCATTCATATAATTGACATTAGTAATACGTGGCATTCTTTTTCTCCTTCATAAGCATTTATTGGACACAAGAGACTGACTCAAAACATTTGAGATGAATACTGCTGCTGTTTTTTACTTGATTCTTTAACTCATTGGAAGAAAGTTGCTTCTTATATAGTGTTAAATAACTTTCTTTGCATGTTTTTGGTTTGATATTTAGACTTTCCAAAATGCACAGCATTTAAAGTTACACCTCTCTTGGTTTGACAGTGATAACATATCTGTCACAAACAAATACAGTATCCATCAGCTGACCTTTCTGGCTCACAAACTTCACTTTTTGTCTTGTTTTGTAAACCACCCCCATTACTAAGCATTTGAAATTTGCTTGATGATTAATTTCCTCTTCACTTGATGATCCTCAGCATTGTGACTTTGTTTAAGTACCCTTTCAATAAAGCCTGAACAGAGAAAAATCATCTTGCGAGTCTCTCTGCATGGGCTCATAGTGTGAGGAGAAAACCTGACAAATTGTTCTTCAACATCCTCACAGAAGCCCATCGAAGCTTGCCAGCATCGTTAAGCCCACCTCAGTGCAGGAAAAAAAAATAGTGCTGAATGACACTGAGGATGTTTGCCTTGATAATGCCAAAAGCCTGTTTGTGTCTGTGTCAGGAGTCAGGCGGTTAATCCAGCCTACATCCCTGGTCCAGATATCAATACCGTGTTAGAGAGTCGTGGGGCGAGACTGGCTGTCATGCTTGAGGAGAGCAGCCTCTGCTCTACACTCTCTGCTTCTCGTGAAGGGAGAGGGTGGGAGGGAGCGAACATGCACACGGCCTGTTGGATTTACTTTGGTATTCAGCTATATTGGATCTGTGTTCTAGCCAGACCAGGACAAAAAGAGAATCGTGTTTGTGTCTGTGCCGTTATCATAACTGAACATTCCCTTCTGATTTGTTGTCGGCAGGATTTATGAGCGGGTGATAGACCCTCCTCAGATGGAGCTCACCCCTGGCAGTGGAGTGTGGCTAGGCCAGCACAGCCACAAGCATGGCCTGTTCAAGGTAAGACCCGACAAATGAGTCTCTCTCACTATCTCTATCACCAAGACATGCACATGCTCTTGATATTCCCAGCTCTTCTGCCCACTCGCCATGCAATCAATGGGCCCTTTTATTTTTTCTATGTAACATATTGATTAGCCACCAGATCCTACTGTGGTGTAAATAATCTCCTCCTCGTTCTTTGACACTATCGCTGCTGCACATCAGCCCACCTTTCCCACCCCCTCCTTCATCCCCTCTTGCATAAAGGCTTCAAGGAGCTCCTTCTTGTGGAGGAAAGCTCTCGTCTTGAAAGACACCACTCCATCATCCAGTTCCCTACCCACAGTGCTCAGAGTCTGCCTACCCTCCATGTGCAGGTAGCGCTCAAAAGTGTTTGTCAGCAGCAGAGATAGATGGTGTGGAAGGGCACAGGCTTGTGTGAAGTGACGGAGGGAATGAGGAGATTCTCTCTTCAGGTTTACACAGGGATGAGTTGGCATGTGTGCTGACAGGTGCACTTGTAACACCTTGAATGAAGGACCTGTTGCTCAGAGTATCAGAGGGGCCATTTAGAGCTAGAGTAACCTAATCGCTCATGTATATTTGCGGAAACAATTATATTGGTTTGTATTGGCTTTGCCTTTTATCTAAATTTCACTACAGAGAGAATAAAAAAGGTGCAGTAGCTGAATATACAAAAACACAAACTGACAGATACAGGAAATAGGTTAAGTTAAAGGGCTCTTTGGTGTGTGTGTGTGTGTGTGTGTGTGTCAAAACTGTAAATTTGAGATTTACTCCAATTATCTTTATTCAAAAATATTTCCATTTCCTTCTGTCACACATTACTGCTTAAAGTCTCGGGCCGTAGTCATTAGTCTCAGAAGCCTCCATTCACTGTCATTTAGGTTTCATAATTTGATGCAGGGAAAGAAACCCTTTCTTGGGATAGAAACTTTTGTTATAGTTTTTTTTCCTCCCATGTGTGCTTTGTTCCCCCCCAGAACTTAAAAGAATATATATATATATATATGTGTATATATGTATATATATATATATCATTCTTAAACGCAGACAGGTCACAGACCACCCATTACACACCAGTGAAAAATTCACATGTGGTTTTGGTTCCGGCTTGCTAAAGTTAGCCTACTAGCTAGCTACATATCAGCTTGAGGCTGCCGTCTTTCTATGAAAGTTAAAATATTTTTTTCCTACTTTAAGAAAAGAGAAGGTTTGACAAAAATTCTAAAATCCTGTAGTAGTCTTTTTGTTTGGACTAGAAGAAGGGGCACACAGTCAGCCTGGCTCTCTTCATTGCAGGGTTGCCAACTCTCATGCTTTTCATGTTCAGTCTCACGCTCTCGCGCTGCCCAACCAATTCTCACGCAGAACATTGCCATAGCAACAAAGACGAACATGTAACCTATGATATTTATCACCGCGTTGATTGGACAGCTGTTCTGACCAAAGCTTGTTAGCTAAAGGTAGCTGCTTATTGTAGACTCACTCGGCTTGGACAGAGCAGTAATTATTAACGTACCTGTCAACATTGGAATTTTAATATAAGGGAAACTTCCCTGGCACCCCCGCCCATGCCTTCCCATGGCTCCCACCACCCAACCACTACCATGTAAATGAAATGCATAAAGGTGAATACATTCAGGGCATACAGTTCGGCCCATAAATATTTGGACAGTGACAAGTTTTGTACTTTGCCTCTGTACACCATTACAATGAATTTTAAATTAAGCAATCAAGATGTGATTGATGTTATGCCCCTTTGGCATGTCTAGGGATATGTTGGGGTGGTAACATAAGCTCCCAAGAAAACAGTGAGACCTTGGTTTGGATAATAAACAAAAGGTTATTTATTAGGGACTTTTCTTAGACAAACAACAACCAGGAGAGGGCGGATGCAGAGTGGATACCAAATTAACTGGAAGTAACAAAACACCCCTAATCTTATCCGACTAAACACAAAAAGAACAACCAAAATGGCTACCTGTGCTCAACCACCCACTAACCTAGTGTGTTTAGACAGGAATAAACTATGTGTAGTACATGCACAGGGCGCCCTCGACTTACCTAGTCCGGACCTCTCACCGTAAATCCCACACAGGGGATAAACAAAAAGTGTACGCTGTCCTGGAGGTACACCGTGGTTAACGAGCCTGGTTCGAATTCCCTCAGGTCTAGTCTCTTTCATCAGGCTTCTATCTCTCATGCACCATCACACACACACACACACGTTTGTCTCCACTATCTTGCTTTGTTTGCCGTCAACCACACACGAGAGACCTCCGTGCGTGTTGCTGTGACTCCCTTTTCACCAAGTCCCTCTCTGATACCAAGTCCCTCCGGCCGGCACTCCCCTCCCCGTCTGTGCCGGAGTTGCACGGCTGGCATCCACTCGACCAATTTGCCTGTAACAGAAGGGCAGAGGAGATGAGCAAAACAACAAACAGAACCCCTACATTCTTGCTCAAGTGCACAGCACGTAACATTGAAGAGTAGACTTTCAGCGTTAATTCAAGGGGTTTGGCAAAAATATTGCGCTAACCGTTGAGGAATTACGGCCATTTTTATACAAAGTCCCCCACTTTCATAGGCTCAAAAGTAATTGTACTATTGACTGACAAGCAATTTCATGGCCAGGCGTGGCCTGTTCCTTCGTTATTTCATGACAAATTAAGCAAATAAAAGGTGTGGAGTTGAGTCCAAGTTTTGAATATGCATTTGGTAGCGGTCCATGGGAAGTCCCAGTATGCGGTCCAAAGAGGTGTCGATGCAAGTGAAGGAGGCCACTTGTTCTCTTTCATCCTGCTCTCACTCTATCCCCCCCCCCCCCTTTCTCTTTTTTTCTCTCTCCACCCAACCGGTCAAGGCAGATGACCGCCCACCCAGAGCCTGGTTCTGCTTGAGGTTTCTGCCTGTTAAAAGGCAGTTTTTCCTTGCCACTGTTGCCTAGCTCATGGTGGAAATCTTGGGTCCATACATATAGAGTTGGTTGAGACTTGCTGTATATTAACAAGTGCTATGAGAAAACTGAAAATTGAATTAGGCTGAAAAAACAAAACAAACCCATCAGAGAGAAAGCAGAAACCTTAGGAGTTTCAAAATCAACAACTGAAGGCGGCTGCAGTAAAAGCCTGGCAAAGGATCTCAAAGGAGGAAACTCAGCATTTGGTGATTTCCGTGGGTTCCAGACTTCAGGCAGTCACTGACTGCAAAGGATTTTCAGCCAAGTATTAAATAATCTATATATTTATAATTATGTTAGTTTGTCCAATTCCTTTTGAGCCTCTGAAAATGGGGGACTTCCTAATTCCTGAACAGTTATTGCAATATTCTATATTTTTGTTAAACCCCTTGACTTAAAGCTGAAAGTCTACTCTTTAATCGCATCTTGATTGCTTCCTTTTAAATCCATTGTGATTGTGAACAGAGGCAAAAGTACAAAACTTGTGTCACTGTCCAAATACTTGTACATCTTTATTTACAATATGTATTACTTGAATGAGACATGTACACATCATTCATTTCACATCATCGCACGTGAAACAGTGCGCGTATGCATGATTAAGCCCATGGGCCATGCCATCAAAATCTCACTCCAGCTAGAGACCCAATGTTGGCAACCCTGCTCATTGTTACGACTACCAGTATCTCAAAAGCTAACTAATTAGCACCATGCATCTCATTTGTTTAACACAGACATTTCAAAACTACAAGTTCTGGTTTTCCCGGGAGTGATGTGCTATAACCATTGTAAATTAAGACACACACGCACAAAGAAACAGATATGGATCGAGACAGAGACAAAACATATTGCCCAACTTTACATCGCTGCTATTCCCTTCACACTTTATCAACTGCTCCTTAGACAAGGGGATAAACAAAGCCTACTTATGTCTTCTCATGTCAAAAGCAGAGAAGGGCAAAGACCTTGTTGGGAAACAAATAAGAAAAGAATAAAGATGCAAGAAGGAAAGTTAAAAATAACTAAGAGCTATAGAAGTAACACTGCAGATGTACATTGGGGGTGAAATAAAGCAGCAGCTGTAATCTATCGCATTCAGGACTAAGGAGTGGGATAATGATAAGACGAGCTAACAAGGCCTTTTAAATAAAACATGTTGAGCCATCGCAGTGGCTTGAGACAATCCTTGTCCTCATGCCGCCTCCTCCCGGGAACCTCTCCGCCTGAAGGAGCAACTGTAATAAACTATCTTTATCTAGAATATGTTGTGCCAAGCATGCTAACTCCTCAGGGACACTGCAGGATTGTTTGGAACGGGTGCTTTTGTGAAACGTTCTGTGTTAATTGCACCACGGACAATGATGGAAAGCTTGTACCCCTTACATAACGCAGCATGATGAAGGAAAAGCCTAACCTGGACGTGACAGAGCTTAGATCTCACTCAGTCTGTCTTTAACTTTCTCTGTCTCTCTTCTGTCTCCTCTGTTCCCTGGTTGTTTAAATTATGCTTTGTTCATGTCTTTCTGCTTTTTATTTTAGTGTTGTAGCATCAACACCATATACAGCTCCTCTGTACCTGATGTGCTGGCTCTGTTAAACCCTGTTTCAGTGTTAATACAGTACAGTCTGTGTTTAATTCACCCTACTTCTAAAAGTAGAATGAGCAAAAAGAAAGTCAAGGGATGAACTAGATAAAAGTATGATGTTATGGAATAAATTAAAAACATTTTGAGGAGCTAAACTTTAAAAATGCTGTATATTTTCCCTGTTAATGGTGCGAGGCTCTTTATTTTCAGTAATAATCAAGTAATGAGGTACATTAACCCCTGAATGTACTGTAATTCTACAGATACAAGGTTGAACACAAATGCATGAACCTTTATCAATTTTTATTGATTGTACTTGTTTATTTTTGCGCTGTTTCCCCCAAGAATCATGTACTCCTTTCAGTTCTGAAGAAAGCACATTGTTGCGCCATCATTAGCTCATGGAATTGAATCTGTACTGCTGAGGTGTCATTCTAAAGTTCATCTCCTTGTTATGTTGCCTAATGTTTGTCAGGAAGTGTTGTGCAGTACTGCATGCCTCCCCTCGGGATCAGAGCGCTTAAGCTACACAATGAATGAGAGTTTTTGCACAGCAAAATACTGTCAATATCTCTCATTTGAAATGCAAAAAAAAAAAAACGGTGTGCAGATATACCATAAGAAGCCAACACAGAGGTTGTAAAAGTACGCTTGTCCATCAAAATGTTGTGTATTATGCAGAATAGTTGGTCCAAGATGTGGATATGTTAGTTATTTTGGGAGATAACTGTTGTCATAATTTTCTTCTCTTTTGTCTCTCCTCTCTCACTTGTAAATTAGTGTTGTTGATTCTGGCGTAGTCCTGGGAGGTGAACTACAGGTGGAGGTTAAGTCTTCAGATCCTGGTAGAACAAGGAAAGGCCATGTTGTGCATAATACAATTAAGGGGAAAAAAGTTATCGCAGGGTAATTCTTTACCCAGGATAATAAACCTCTGTCAGTGTTGCCTGAAGGCAAAGTGCTGGCCAAACATGCCTGGCCTATTACTGCTATAATAAACAAGCTAACTGGGAATTCTGACTGTAAAAGCAGGCAAACTAGCGAAGTGAAGGTAATTTTATCAGCAATAACAGTGAGTGAACTTGTGAACATTTGGGGATACAAAGAGACAAATGATGCATAAACAGCACATAAGAACACACCTCTCACACAAATACACCCATTTGTGCTACTTGTGAGGACCCTCATTGGCTGTGTTAATTCCCTTTCCCCCGCATGAACCATAACAAAACCAAACCTCAAACCAATCCTAAGTCCCATCACAGGAACTTTTTTTTTTCTGTTGTTTGTTACAGTATGAAGACATCTGTCTCTCACATTAATGCATGAAAAACACATACAGGCATTTTTGTTTTGCATTTAGTCAAGAGGACAATGCCATCTGCCATAAGTATTTGGACAGTGGCACATTTTTAATTGCTTTGTCTCTATACTCCAGCACATTGGCTTAGAAATTAAACAAGGGTGTTAAAGTGCTGACTTTCAGTTTTACTCTGAATATATTCACATCCACGTCAGAAGAACAGTGTAGAAACTAGCCCCTTTTGTAGTAGCCCAAAGGGATGCTATGGATATATGTTTAGAAGAAACACACGATCATCTGGAAAGTCTCCCTTGTTGCCTTGTCTGTATGTTCATCCTTGGATCATCCTAAAATTAGGTGGTGTTGGGGCCATGTATAAAAAAAGGCAACTTGTCATACACAATGTGGATATGAACAACCCTCCGAAAAAGATGACATGTCACCTTTTTATAAAGTTGCTCTGGCTAATGTGATGTAAACAATTGCCTTTTTAAACAATAACTCCAGGAGACAAGGAACAACTTAGCATTCATTTATAGTCGGGTTTCTGTCCACCTCATGAAAGTAAGTCCAGTGTTTAGCTGCTAGGTTATTTATGGAGCGATATTACTATCTATAATCAAGAGCATGCTCTTTCAGTTTGAGATCATACTTTATGGATTTCATGTTCAGATTTTGTAATACTCTCTGTCAAAACCCTGCTCTCGCCCACAAATAGATTAAAGATTTAAAGTTATAGCCTGACTACGCCACCCCGGCCACAATATTAGACACACTAACCCAATAAAGGGCACACACGTTCATTCACTAATGAAAGTCAAAGATGTGTTTCCAATTTCAAAACTATACTATTTTAGTAAGAAGTAGCAAGAACCAGAGACAAAATAAACTGAAGAGCCTATGCTACTGCAGACACATAGCCAATACAGGAACACACACAGAGACAAAGCTACACATGACCACACATACTCAGCCAGATAAATACATGAAGACACAGAGGTGTCTCCAGAATTTTGGGGCCCTATGAAAGAGAACCTACTGGGCCCCTAACATGGAAATCAAAATGTTTGAGATTAAATAACATCCTAAAAATGTGATATACCTATAAAAAGGTGCTATCACATTCTGCTGCTCTATACTAAACTGTGGAGATTATAGTTTCCACCTTCATCCTTTGCCTATATTCAATTCAATTTTATTTATATAGCGCTATATCATAAGAGAGTTATCTCATAGCACTTGTTAATATAGAGCAAGTCTAGACCAACTGAGCCTCCCTGTTCATCTGGATTTGGGTCTATTCCTGCGGCCTACACTACCCACCGTAACAAAAGAGGCTTAAAAAAAAAACAAATCTCTGCACGGCTGCAGAGTTAGTTCACTTTTAGTTCTGATATTCAAAAAATATTGATAAGTGCAGATTTTAAAGCTGAAAGGCAGCATTTCAAGTCCAATGTGCTTTTGAACAGACAAAACACTGTCACTGTTCTAACTGTACTGTATATGAGTTGAAATGCAGCTGTGTAATTGGACTCTACTTATCTCGGGATAGCATAGTCATTCTTCCTGAATAGTGCTATTCAAAACGTATCTGCCATAGGGTTTGGCAGAAGCATGAAACAAATGTGTGCACGTTTCCGCTTGCCTGTGTGTGAGATAAAGAGATTTTATGACTTCAGTTTGAATTACCTACTGATCATTGACAGTGATGTGTGGTCAGGACCCCTTTATTACACCACTGGGACAGACATCTGTGATCTACACCTTCATTTTCATTCTGAGTGACACTGACAATCTCTTCTTCACCATCCACTGCTCACACAGTGTGTGTGTGTGTGTGTGCGTGTGTGTGTGTGTGTGCGTGATAGTGTGTTTGTTCTCAGTCTGTGCCTGTTTGCCTCAAGGCTCCCTCTCCCTGTGTCTCTGTCTGCAATAGAGACAGGTGTTACTTGCATCCAGGCCAGCCAATTGCACTGTAAATGGATTTCACATACACATAAAGCAGAGACGAGTTGACGCCAACTGTGCTTGAGGTGGTGAATTCTAATGTCCTTCCAGCATGTTTTCTGTAGCCACTTTGAAGGAATGGTGAAATTATATTACCCCACTGTGTATGTGTGTGTGGGCACCCCAGTGTTTTACAAGTTTGGTTTTCCATTAGAGAGGGTGCCTTTTTCCAAGATTGTTCCCTGTGGTCATCATCGTGCTCTCTATTTACCAGCTCTGCACCTCTGGAGATAGCCTGTCAGTCAGAGTGATTGACAGTCTGTTATAGGCCATTCACTTCTTCCTGTATGTGTGAAGTACATGTGCTTCAGTTAAGTTAGGAATGAGTACTGTATGCATAGTATGGTAATATGTTTATTTCTTCTTTTTTTTTTTAACACTTGCTGCTGTGTTTTTTTCACCATTTCTAAAATACAAGCACTGTCAATCATACTGAATATGAATTACTGTCCGTCCCAAGAGAGAAGCCTTGGATAAAAGTACATGGATGTGATAATTTAAGTCTTTTTAGGGGCTGTGTCATTGTCGGTTGCTGTTAATCCGCTGATTTCCAGTTTTCTAGAATGCAAGATTTTCATCAAATTAAACCACATTTAGATCTTGGTGCAGATTCAAGTATTTTTTTTAAAAGGATTTCTGTTTGTAAATTACTGTGTGTAGCTGAATGTAGATCTGGGTCCAGATGCAGATGAAACATTTCTAAATAATTTCTATTATTAAAACAGATTGACAGTTTTGTGCAGATATACGCTCAGTGCTTTTTAGTTCAGCTCTGATATGAAAACACAATTTGATCACATAAACATGCCTCTTACCTCTAGTGGTATCTAGCCATGCAAACTTGTCATAATTCTTTAAGCAGATACTGTAGGAATCAGTTGTTATATTTTATAGATAAATGCAGACTGCTTTACCTGCTTTAACATGAAAAGATTTTTTAGTTGGAGAGTGTGTAATTAAAGTTATGAATTATCTTTTAAACATTATGTTATTAGTATTCAGTTTGCTCTTGTTGGCAAGATCACCCATGTGGCAGCTGAGTGCCAGAAACAAATCTATTTGTTGTAACAAATCTGTTGTCGAGACATCTATCCTTAGCCTAAAGCCTTAAAACCCATTTTCCACCGAAATACCAAGAACTTGCTTTGCACAGCCTCATTTGAATGAACCTCCCACCTATTTGCACCTCTCCTCCCAGCTGTGTATCATGCACACAGACGGGCAAAGCGAATTTCAAGGTCAGGAAAATATCGAACGGGCAGAGCGCTACTTGCGAATATAGGGCCCGTAGTCTGTTTTTGAACATTAGGAACAAAGAGAATCTCAATATGTTGCCAATCCATGTGTCTCATTGCCTTGCTCTGTCTTTTCCCTGCACCCCTCCCTTTGTGTTGCCAGGGCATTATCCAGGATGTGAAGTTGATTTTTGCTCCCAACAGCTACATTACACAGTGTCCTAACCTTAACCGCAGTAAGTATCATGATGAAGCAGTCATACATAGTGTCCCGAATATGCTCTTAGAGTAATGGGGGGTACTCCATTAATGTGTGCCATTATAAAATTGGACTGTAATGAGCTATGTGTCAGCTGGTGGTCACCTCTCCCCCGCTGATCACAAAACGGAGCCTCCCTCCATTGCTTCTTCTTCCTCTACTCCAGTTATCTTCATTTTGTTAATCAGACTGAGTGCAGCTTTCTCTCTGCCTGCTTTGTTTCTCCATCTGTTTACTGTGGAGCAGATTAAGATACAAAGCCACCACTGTCTCAGCCACTGATCAATAAGGCATGCAATCACACCTTGTCACTTTATTATTGATACTAACACCAGCCACAAGCCTAAGACAAAGAGTAAACGGATGTGTGAGGCTTCCCTTTTGTTTGCTGCTGGCGACCATAAGCCATGTCCAAATAATCAGGCTAATGAATGTTTTTTTTGTTTACCTCCTTTGTTTATCTCCTATCTAAACACTCCCCTCTTGCTCTTCCTCCCCTTTTCTTCTCTGTTTTGGTGCTTCCTTTTCCCCCGTTGAGCCTGTCCGACCTGCAGTGATTTCCTGAGCCTGGTGCAAGGCATTATGGACCTTCAGGAGCTACTAGCCAAGATGACCCTGAAGGTAAGAACAAGGAACAACACACATATAACTACCTCAGCCAGCTCCACACTGTAACAACTGTACTGCAAAACTAAATCCGTTGGTGCCACAAATGTTTGAGACTCAACAGATAAAAGAACAACACTAAATATGCAAAATGTGAAGTATCCAGTTAAAAGATCCACTAATACCCTGCACAGTTGTAGCCTGACACACATAAATAACACACTGTTTTTTCTCCACAACAGTCGGAGACAACAGAATCTATTTGATTTTGTTGCTGCCTTTTTTGAATCTCATTGTTCTTTCCTCTGAAGTCGGTATCTCATTTGTTGAATTTCAACAGGATGGTGCTGCCAAAATGTTTGGGAAACAAAAACTTAATTAGATTGGATTAGATTAGGTTCAACTTTGTCACTGTGCAGAGTACAGGTGCAAAGTCAATGAAATGCAGTTAGCCTCTATCCAGAAGTGCAAAATCATAATGTATATTTACAGAAAGTGCAGAAGTTACAATATACAAATGGCATATATATACTATCAATAATCTTAGGGGTTGGAGATTGGAGGGGTTTACAAAGACTCCACGAAAACCCCCACAAAAGATATTATTGTCCATGTAAGAGGGAACAGCAAACAGACAATTACTTGGTCCCAGAAGGTTCCACATTTTATTTTTCATGCTTGTTTTTTGGCAGTTAACAATTAACAATAGAGGGAAATGAATCTATGTACTAAAGCTCCTTGAAAATTTATGACCTTGTAAATAACAGTTGACACAAAAACACAAGGTCTATTTTCTTGCTTGTTCTGGAGCTTTTGACCCTTGTACGCGGCCCTTATTAACAGATTGAGTTTGCACAGTTTTGCTCAAAAAGATCTTGAGTTGTGATTGTCTTGTCAAAAGGAGAGTCTGCTAAAAAATCTTTGACGTCACGCTTGGGCATTTTGTGCTTTCATACGAGTTGAAGAAAGGACCAGGGAAGGGTCAAAGAGTTTACATGTTATGAGTTCATGTCACTTGAGTCAGCAAAGTGCTATTTCCTGGTGTCAGATAAACAACATTCCCCTCTGAAATGTGATGAAGGGAAACATTATTGTATATATTCTTTCTTTGCACATATGGGTCTTTCCTGATTGTTCAGTCTGATTGTGGACTTCGTTTTAACTTCTTGTTACATGTCATTGGCTGCTGTTGTCTGTTTAATTACAGATTGTGGGATTAAGACATCTTATTTGTTGAGAATTGTGATATGAGTACATTTTAGGTCAGTAAGATTCAGAATTATTGTACCTAAATACTGAACTTCACTTATTGAGGTGGAGATAAATGGGACAATTTAATCACAGTATATAAATGTGACAAATTTAATCACAGTATATATTTTTTTGACAAGTATTAATTTGCAGCTACATCTTTATTAGCATATCCAAAAGGTGTGACAAAAAATTAAACAGTAACTGCTAAATTGTTTTCCTCCCCTTGCTGCTAATGCATTTTTGAATGCTAGAGGTTAGGTTTTTTTGGCAGCACACACACACACACAGCATCATGATAGGAGGATTGACAGGAGATGTGCATTCTGCCCTGGACCCATGGGTGGGAGCTTAAACCATTTATAAGGCTAAACATCTGCGTGTGTGTGAGAGAGATTGACTTTGTGGGTGTATGTGATTGAGTATGTGCTTCTCTGTGCATGAGTGAGCGCTATCAGGTGGGAGTGAATGAAGCAAGGGCACCTCAGCGGGCACAGGAGCTATGGAATAATTTTCGGTGTAAATAAGGGTGAAATGAAGAACATTACCCTACTGCTGTGTCAACGCCACCTCCTTCCCATGAACACGCCTTCGACCTATTGCCACTTGTCCTCATATGAGTCGCAGCAGGGAGGATGCAGTCAACTTCGGCGCTAAATGGCCTCTCTGCCTTATATGCTGTAGAGAATAGAGGAATTCAGCATGAGGTGAACAATTGCATGGTCCTGAGTGTGCGATGTGTCCCGAGTGTGCGATGTGGAGTGTCAAGGCGAGGTGAGATAAGCTCCTCTGGGAGTGGATTAGCATGGCAGAATTTGCATGTATTACACCTGCATGTTTGAGAGGAAGCACAATCATGCGTTTATGCCAAAACACTTAGTAGAAATAGCTCTGATTTTTTCTCTGATACAACATGGTTGTGTATTATGTCTTTACAGGCTTGGTTCACCCCAATTTTAAAAAAACAACAAAAAAAAAAACTTCTCACACAATCAACAGTAACTTCTAGAATGAGTGTTCCCATTACTCTGAATTATCCACAGGCCACTTGCTCAGTTTTATAACTACTTTTTACCAAAGTAATAGTCCCAATAAAAACAGTTGACGACAAGGTCATAGACACTATCTCAAAACCAAACTGTCTGCATGGATAGATACTGCTACGAGTAAATCGGTATTATGGGTGAATAGTCACTGTCCAGTGACAATCATCTTCACATTTTGTGATTTTCAAATAACATCCTTCTTTATGCAAGGGAGCTGCTAGATTTTCTGGACCCTGTAAAAACAAACATTCCTCCCTCCCTGTAACGTCCGGGATGCAGGCAGTGGAGATAGGACCCAAGCACAGACAACACGTAACTGGCGGAATCAGGTTAACCGTTTATTGAAACAAAGTACTTACAAAAACTGATAATACTGGCACAAGAAGGTTTGCAGGTTAGTTCAGAACCAGCAACAAGAAACACAATGAATAGCCATAGGGGCAAACAGAGACATGGCCAAGCACATTACAACGAACGGACAAAGGCAAGAAACCGCACATATATACATGCCAGACTAACGAGGGTATCAGACACAGGTGAACAGAATAAAATTCAGGATGAAAAACTAGTGAGCACAGGAAACAATGACCAAATAAGGAAACGCACAAGTCAAGCGAGCAGGAGAGACGACCAGGAAACACAATCAGATGAAAACATGAAAACTCTACCTACAACAAGAACACAGAACATAAGTCTACAAAATACGACAAACAAAAGTCCATGGAGTGTGACACTCCCCAACCAAAACTGTACATTTCCCACACATGTTCTAGTCTCTCCGTTCACCTCTAAGCACCCAGAGTCTTCCAGATATTCTCCCGCTCAGCCTACAAATTAGACCAACAAATCCCTTTAAAAACCCATTGCATTATCTCAAAATGAATTGTCGCAGAGGCTGTTTTTCTAAGTTAATGCAAAGTTGGCATATTGGAGATACATGGTGTTCCCGGCAAAGTTTAAGCTTTTGCTTAGGATAGCTGTCTGAATAACTGACTGATGATGATTACTTGTTAAATACTCTCTCTACAGTGGATTCCCTCATGTTTAAGCCATGAAAGAGGCTTAAGTCCATCCAGTGTTCTCAGTACTAACAGAGAGTTGGAGATCCATGTGTCAGCTGTATAAATGTGTGTTATTACTGCAGGATAGCTAGTTAAAATTTCTGGGTAGTTGCCCACAAAAATGCTCCCTATGATCATACGATAGATAGTCCAGGGTGCTTACGAAAACTGAAGTTTATTTAGATAGTTCAAGGAGGCTTGTGGTGCTTATAGGTTGTTTTGGCGGAAGTGTTTCTCAACTCACATTGCAAGGTATAAATCAATTTTCAAGGAATTCAAGGATTTTCAAGGAGGTGTGATATCATGGTTGACAACTGTGAGTGTGCTCGCTATTCAGCCGGATGTATAGAGCTCCACGGAATCACTACTGCGCCAACTCTGGCTTCAAATGACATGATGGAAGTGCCTGTATCTGGGATGTTTTGTCAGTCTATGGTCTGTATAAGCATTTAATGAATTAAAGGTAGATTCTGAGTCATGCTGAGTCATGCTTTAAGATGCAGGTTGACTCAGAATCTAACTTTAATGAGTCATGCTGAGTCATGCTTTAAGAAGCAGGTTGACTCAGAATCTACCTTTAATCCATTAAATGCTTGTACAGACCATAGACTGACAAAATATCCCAGATACGGGCACTTCCATCATGTAATTTGGAGTACGGCACAGTAGTGATTTGCAGTGGAGCTGCTGTATCAAGATTCTATACACGCGAATCGCGAACAGTTGTCAACCATGATGTCACACCCCTTTTTTGTAGCATCAAATAATTAATTAAACCAAACTTTTAAGAAAAACACTTGAACAAATATCACGTGATGAGAACTGCTTAAAATGACAGAAAACATTTTTGGGAGAAATCTATTTGCCACCAGGGGGCGATTAAGCTGTTTTGGCTTCGCTTTTGGGGAGCTGTCATGTCATCCATCTTTATAAACAGTCTATGGTACAGACAGACAACCATTTTTCTAATTAAATGCTAGCTTTCCAGGCTTAAAATGCTCAATTAAGTGTCAAAATACCACATATTCGACAGCGGAAAGCAGGTTAGTCGTTATACATTTCATAGATTTTTTTTTTTTTAAATAAAATGCATTCAACAATGTTGGCTTTTTGCTTTCCTTCACAGCATTTGTATCATATAATTTAGCCTGACACTAAGAGAGAAGGATTCCCCTGCTCGCTGTTAACCCAAACACATCATCACCATCACATATACAAATACATTTTACAATGCATTGATCTATTAAGCCTTCAAATGCACCATCAGGTTTTGGAGTCTCGGTGTGTGTGTTTGTTTCATTGTTACAGCTAAAATATGATAATTAGCTGATGGCAGACATCCCAGATCTGGATTACAAACAAAATCAGATTAATTGCTTGTTGGCCCAAGACTGATTGGTCCTCGGTATTTCATGGAAATTCACTCACTTAGACATATCCCGCAGACACGGAGGCAAACAAAAAGTATTAAAGGTAATAAATACACCTTTTCCATTGCCTCTCCTTCATTTGGACTTTGTCTTAAGCTGTTATTTTATTATTTCACTCGTCTCTCAGCCTCATATATCAACCATAGGAGATACATGCCCATCAGCCTCTGACTCCTTTGCGTGGTATCACTGTGCCATTTTACACTCGCATAGTACAGGAAAGGTATTCCTCTGTGGTACCTTAAGGCAACCTCCCAGCCTTTGAAATTGCATTTCAAACATTTTGTTTAGGGCTTCGAAAGGACACATCTCTATCGCTCACACAGCTCTTCAGCAGCCAGTCCAGACTACTCTAAATGAAGCAAAAAACCTCAGTGACATCCAGCATTTTTCTTTTTTACAGAGAAGCCTTCATCATTTTGCGGCGAGTCCTCTCTTTCTGACACTGTGGCCTGTTCAGGTCTCAGAGGAGCAGAGGGGGTGGAGGCATAGTGTCAGCAGGCACTGAGTGTCTTAAGTGGACCTACAATTTCTGAGTTGACCTACGCTGCTCAGATCAATTGGATTCTTTTTGAATTCCCCCACCTTTCAAAAAGTCAACTCCTACTCAATGCCACAAGTGAGCTTTGATAGATACAGTGGGCTATTTTGCACAGAAAAATAACTCTTTGGATGGGTATTTTCTGGATAAATACTAACTGAACATTGATAGATGCTAATTTTAAGAAGGAAAAAAAAGATGTAATGGTAATTTAGATTTAGATACCCTATGTTGTTACTTTTATTTCATGGAAACAAACTATCCAATCACATTGCATTACAGATGTTGCTCACAATATTAAAGCATTGTTTGTCACAGGTGGAGCAACAAAATGACAAAATTATTATCCACATCTCTCCCTTGCTAAAACGTGTGAACATTTACTGCACCCAACTGGATGACTTGCTTCTTACAGACACTAATATTTTCTATAATCAGACATTACACAAATGTATGTATTACTCAGATTAGGCTGATCACAGTTGAGCTGAACTTGGTTTGATATTATTAAAACAGATTTCAAGTGGATCCCACCTGTGTTGCACAATTTAAATTAAAACCCAGGTTGGTTTAATTATTTAAACCAAAGTTGAATATTAGCTTAAATTTCACATAAAATGCAGGGCAGGCCAGAATGAGCCCCAGATCAAAATTATGACAAAAGGCCATACATCATCACAAAACATCACCTATATGTCCACCTGCAATTACATTTAATTTAAGGTTTGCTAGCTGGTCCTTTTTCTGTTGAGTTTCATGAAATTCTCAACGTAATACAACTTGATTGGGTTGAGTCCTTTCTTTAGTTTTGTCAAGGGACTGACTGGTTTATTTAGCTCCTTTTTAAAAAAAAAAAAAAAAAAACATGGAGCAACAGGGCTGATGAACTAATCCAACACGGTAGAAACTACATGTACTGTATTTACTACTAATTGTATCGTAAACCACATGCGTGTCAAAGCCATGCATGTTGTACGCCCTCCATCCACCCTGATGACCTCCATGTGGTACAAAAATGTAGCACTTCCTTCACCGAAAAACAATTTTGGCTGTGAACATAATCCAGGCAGCAAAAGCGTTCCTTGCTAAACTTATTTGGCAAAACAAATTAGTAGTAGTCTATATGAACATAATTTCGAAGAGACAGTGTTGTCAAATCCTGATTTAAAGTTACTCCTCCCTCCTGTTGGTGAAACCCCCACCCTCTGTGCCCCGCTGAGACTGTCCTCCCCAAAAACATGTCTGTATAGGTCGCCTGTGCAGCTGCTTATTTCGACCCATGTTTACTTTTTATGTACGTAACCTCTAGTGGCCATAGGAATTATGATGGAAGCAAAGGAGGAGGTCCGGTAAGGTAGTATAAAGAGGACCAAAGTCTACATAGGAGGTGATCAGGGTGGGTGGATGGATGGATGCATCAAACAACACAGGACTTTTACCCAGGAGACCTGTGTGAAACCAAAAGTCAAAACTTATGTTAACGTGACATAAGTCACATCATGTAACTTAACTCATAAGTCAGTTCTGTTTTATATATATAGCACCATATCATAACAACGTTTATAATTTATAAGCGTCTATTCTTTTCCTAAACCTAACCAACCTAACCAAGTAGTTTTGGGGCCTGAACCTACCCAAATTGAGACTATACAACATTAACCATGTGTTTATTATTGTTACCACACCAACAACAGCTCTTTACTTTTATATATTGTGGGAGTCAAAACAAACGATCAAATCTGTTGTTTCTGAAGTTATATCTCCTGCCACCAGTAGGGGCGCTAATTTAGGAAATTCTCCTGTGGGTCGTTTTAGAGGTTAGGAACAAACAAACCTCTGTGGTCAGATGGGTTGGAACACCTGTTGGCCCCTCTCTTTGAGACTACCTTTTGACACTTTTGTCAGTCAAAGATGCATCACTTCTATCCAAAGACTGCTGTGGAGAGTGTGAAGCATGAAATAGAAGTAAAAGTAGAAGGGCATATCAGTGTGTAGGAATAAAAGAGGTATGAGCTAGGATCGGGGCTGTCAGTCCTGTCTGTCAATTCTCAGTAGATTATAGCCTGAGGTCTGGAGCGTGAGCTGAATGAGGATCAGTTATTATTCCATGTACCCTTCTAATGAGTGGCTCCCAGTAGAGCAGCTCTCTGTGAACAGCATCCAGGGCGTGCCAGAGGGCGAGGAGGCAGGACAAGGGGTTAACCTGCGTGCACACTCAAACCTTTGATTTGGTTTTGTGACTCTGGTGGTTCTGTGCTCATCCTCAGTTGAATTATGCCGAGTCCAGGCTGACCCAGCTGGAGGGCTGTCACTGCGAGAGGACCTGCGGCGCCAACGGCCTGGTCTATCGGGATAAGGAGCTGTGGGTGGAGCCCGAGAACTGCAGGAACTGCGCATGTAAGGTGAGTGTCACCCTCAGACGGTACTTAGATCTGTTTTTCCCTGAAAGTATTATTGTTGCCTAACAGGTTAAAAACATTGCAACACTGCAAGAGGATTATTCCAATATGTTTATGATAAAAGTCGGCTTGTTTGTGTCAGTATCTGTAGAGGAAGCAGCGTTTATGTAACCCATTAGTGCTCTTTTTATTTTCCCTTAAGTTGATATTGTTGATATAATTTTTTTTCCTGTCTGAGCGTGTCTTATTCTTTTTCTGAACTATCTTTGGGAATGTATGCCTTTCTATAGTGACAGTAGCGAGATGGTGAATAAAAGCTCCCCTGCCAGACGTGACGTGGCCTGCTAGTCCACCAAGGCGCCCCGGCACTATCATATTCTGTATCAGCTTGATTCAGTGCATCGTTAAAGCTATATGATGTTTACACTGAGTGAAATATTCAAACCCAACAAACCATGTTTTTTTGTTTTCCCAAAACAGGTCTTGTAACAAGTTGATTTGTATTTGAAATTATCTCACCAAATGCAGATTTTTCAACTTTTTAAAGAAAATAACAATTTTGATCATATGACATCAAATGCAAACTAGTAGTCAAAGGAAAGTGTGTACACCAAAAAGGCAAATGACAATATTTCTGACAAAATAACCCCTGGAACACTTTTACGCTTCACAAGTTGATGATACATTACGGCATTGCAAGATCTGATTTTTTTCTTTGATGGAAAGTCACTACAACCCTTATTTCTTCCACTCAACATTCAGCTTCCTTAACTTGACTTCGCATCAGACCTCCCTATTTCCCAGCTCCGGCACATCTCTCCCTGCCTCCTGCCCGCCCCCTAATAAGCACCCCCTAATAAGCCTGTGCTCATACATAGGAGCCAGACTTTGAAATGTGTTGAATCAGGCCATCCTGGATCCTGGGGAATTAGACTTGCTGCATCATTGCACATCAAGCACAGGGTGGAGTTTAGTCGGTCTGATTTCCTCCTGTGGACATGCCATTAACTGATAACCGCGGCATCCTGGGGGAACCATTTCCGATGACTCATGAAATGAAGAGGCACTTGCAGAGAGAGATATCAGTCTAAAAATTGAAGGCAGTCCTTCAGGGTCTGAATAACTACCTGCTATCAGCAGGCTGCTCAGTTTCAGTATCCACCATCCAGCGCTCGATGATGAATCTATTATCTGATTGTATGACATTATAATTAGATTTTTATTAAATTCATAAACATGATGGCTTTCAATTTCCGATTGCCTTCCTGAAGGTGGCATTCTGGACAGTTTTGGAGATGCTCTGTCATCTAGCCATCAGAATTTAGCCCTGGTCAAAGTCGCTCACATCCTTATGCTTGCCCATTTGTCCTGCTTCAACACATCAACTTGGTGGACAATATGTCCACTTGCTGCCTCACATATCCCACCCCCACTGACA
>JAVQJF010040185.1:0-10344 GCA_036023855.1 Gadopsis marmoratus | reverse complement strand
TGGACACACCTGCCACTCATCAACACTCCGAGCCCTCCTGAAGGAGCCAGCCTTCTTAAGGACGACACTCGGAGAGGATCGGGGCAGAGTAGAGGCGGAAGAGGAAGGAGAGAAACGAAGCAAGCGCAAACATTACATTGAACGAGAAAAATAAAGAGACTTACGAACAGATCCAGTGAGTTTGTCGATTTATGGGGAAAAGGGCTCGGCCCTCATCTCGCGACGTTACAGTGCATAAATGTAGGTCACGCTGAAAAGCAGCTTGGACAGTTTGAGAAGAGGAAAATAATGTTTCCACTCACATCAGCAAATCAGTTCAGGGCCAAGAGAACTGAGGTTTTCCTGGAAGCCTGAACATTGTCACTCAGCATTTGGTAACAGTTTCCTTGTTAAAGGCGAACACGAGCTGAAACTCCGCCTCCAGATATACAGTAACAAAATTCACTTTGATAGTTTACATTTTTTTTTATGTTGGTTTCTGCTGATTGACATGTCACAATGGTGTGTGAAGTGTTTTAACGTGTAGATAGAAAAAGGTAGTTTATACAGGGATCATTATAATGACTGGACAGACAAAGATAAGAGCGCCACCTACAGAAATTAAAATTGAATCAACAGGTGATCCAAGTAAAGAATTTCCGATGCTGCCAGTGCCCATAATGTTTGATTAACAAATGAAGTCTGGGAAGCCAAAACCATTACAACGAAGTCCACATAGCACTTACGTTAGAGAGATGATAATTAACTTTAAATAAATGATAACTTTTAATCAATAAAATGTCCTTATCTCATTTTTAAAAAAATTATTTGTGACAAAAATGAAGGTCATTGTCCTTGTGTTTAATTATGAGAATATTCCCCATAAATCAGTGACATAACAAAGCCAGATAATCCAGCTCGTCTCTCCCTCCCAGGTTGCACCAGAGACCCGTGCCGTCATCAGCTGGATGCAGGATATCCCCTTTGTGCTCAGCGCGAACTTCCACGGGGGGGAACTGGTGGTCACGTATCCCTTCGACTGCACCCGTGACTGGGCCCCCAAGGAAGACACCCCCACGGCGGACAACGCCTTCTTCCGCTGGCTGGCCACCGTCTACGCCTCCACTAACCTGGTGATGGCCAACCCCAACCGCCGCATCTGCCACTACGAGGACTTCCTGTCGCACAACAACATCATCAACGGCGGAGCCTGGCACACCGTCCCCGGCAGTGAGTCACCACCTCTGAATGATGAAGGCCATCAGGTAGTAACTTGAAAACATGTTACTACCAGTGGACAAACATCCTTCTTTTCTGCAGGTATGAATGACTTCAGCTACATGCACACCAACTGCTTTGAGGTGACGGTGGAGTTGTCCTGCGATAAGTTCCCTCACGCCACTGAGCTTCCCATCGAGTGGGAGAACAACAAGGAGTCTCTGCTGGTTTACATGGAGCAGGTCAGTCTGAGCAGCAGCTTTGGATATTTTCTTTTCATTTCTGCCTTAGTTTCCTCTTTGGGGCGTCACAGTGCAGCAATTCCTCTTCATCAGGTCCACAGAGGCATCAAGGGTGTAGTCAGGGACAAGCTGAGCAAAGAAGGAATAGCAGAGGCTGCGATCAAGGTGGAGGACCACGACCATGACATCCGAACAGGTCAGCCGCTCGATTTTATTAATCTGTTACCGTTCCTTTCTATTGACCGGAACATCTTTAACTATAAGGAGATTGCAATTTTGAAAATGAATAAATGAACAGTAAATTAAATGACAATTAATACTGTAGGTGAAGTTAAAACATAGTTAGTTTAAAGTTTAGGTTAAAGAGTCATTAAATGCAGTAGACACTGCTTCAAATTTAAATGTGATGAACATGACATTCAGAAGGTGCATTATCCACTACACGTTCATAGAAATGTAATTTTTAGGAACATTAAGTTTACATTTTGTCTCCACCTCGTTTTTATTTCCATAGCTGCTGACGGGGACTACTGGCGTCTACTGAACCCGGGCGAGTACAAGGTAGTGGTTTGGGCCGAGGGTTACTTCCCGACTGTGCGTCGGTGCCATGTTGGAACGGAGCCACATCCCACCATCTGTGACTTCACCCTGACAAAAACGCCCATGCAGTGGCTGAAGGAGATCCGGGCCAAAGGAGGGAAGATCCCCCGGGACCTTCAGCTGCGTCTTCGCGCTCTGAGGCTCCGCAAGCTCCGCGCCAGCACCAAGGCCATCAACCGGCGCAGGGAGAGTCAGCGGGAGCAGCTGCAGGCGAGGAGAGCTCGGGCCTCCGGAGCCCAGAGAGCATGAGAGCCGGCGGGACGAGGGGCCGGAGAAGCCCCAGAGATGAGCTGGATGACAGGCTGAAGGAGTTCAGTTCAGTCGCAGGAAATTTACCTCTGGGAATAGTGACATCTTCATACGAGTAATTACTGAGAGGGCACTATTAAAGGGTCCGTTTTCTACAGCCCCACTGATAAAGACGTGCAGACAGTTTAACGTGGTGAGGTTTTAAAATATCTGTCCGATATTGATTTCTGCTTCCACCAATGTGGCCCTCACACCTTTAAAATATTAAACTAAAGAACGCAACAACTTATTTGGGTGTACTGACCCTTTAAGGCAGATTAACCCATGACAGTCACACAAACCCTTACAGAAGTTGACAGCATACTTAAAAAGCTGAGATTTTATACAAAAAAACACAAACTGAATCACTCCTATAACATTATGGAACTTTTTGAAGGATAATGGACATCTACACGTTTATGGACAGGCATCCACTTAAGTGTTTTATTTGACATTATAGCTGATGATGCTGTAGTGTTTGTTGCTTATCTGTAAGGCGACTGAGTGGAGGATTTAGGTGTCAGCTGGTCTGATACGTCACATGTTGTTTCTAACGCTGTGTCTGTTTGTTTGACTAAAGTCCAACAGGACCATAAAATCTCAAATAAACATTACTTATTTGTGTTATCTTTATTCTAGCAAAAATGAGGGTCCAGCAGAGGAAACGATGCAAAGAGTCTACAGTGTTGCTAGTGGGTCCATGGCGCTGTTCTTAGGTACATGCTAATGTTAAACAGGTATAATGTTGATCACATTCACCGTCTTGATTTAGTGTGTTTGCATGCTAACATTTGCCAATTAGCACTGCACAGTACAAATCCTTTGGTCATGGACAAATACAACCCGTGAGAAGCAGTTGCAAGGAGCCATTGTTGGGCTACAAAGAGCCATAAGCCAAAAGAAAAAGGTTGCAAACCAGTGAGACAGGGCAATTGTTCCCAACATTCATTGGCTTGTGACCCCCTGAAACACAGGTATGTCTACAAGTTGTGACCAGGTCAACCAGGACGTGATTCTTCCTTCTCTGGTTGTTGATTTTAATGATAGATGAAATTATCCAGTAATCTACAAGACAACAGCAGAGATTAAAAAAAGAATTAAAAAAAAGAAACATTTCTCTGATGACCCCTTGAGGGGCCAGGACCCCCCATCTTGAGAACCACTGGTTTAGAACATATTGCAGTCTTTGTTACCAACGTGTTTGGCTGCCACCTAGAGGTCAAATCACAGCACTACATGTGTGGCGTTTAAATACGGGAATGAAAATAGAAATACTAGACTCAAACACCAAACAGTAGGCCGTGCGAAAGAAGCTAACCTTTTTATTTCAGTGATAATAAGTACCATTTTAGTATCGTTGTCTCTTGTCCACCCCTACACCTCCAGCTGTGACCAGCTGAGGCGACGGTTGCACGGGTAACACCAGAACTACAGAGAACATTCATTTAATCCACAACAGAATACAGGTTGAAACCCAGAACAGGACTGACCAAAAGAAAAAGAACAAACAGAACGAACCCATAAAAATGATTTTTTAGTTTATATACCTGAAGTGAAGATGGCAGATAAGACACTTCTCTCCGAAGAGCTTGTGAGTATAAGATAAATAAACGCAGCATTTAATATACAGCAAGGCTGGTCCTTTAACCTTCAGCTCAGTCAATTATAAAAACACTATAAATATTAGTTTACTAGTGAAATCATTGCAGAGTATTTCTTCATGTCTGTGACTTGGAACTGAGCTATTCCACAGGGGGGGGGGGGGTCCCTGAATTGACTGAACTGAGCGTGAAACGGACACCATTTTGAGCAGTTAACTGAGGTACAAAGTGTTGAAAGCGTCCTTCCTCAGCACATACAGGACCATGTTGTGAGCTGGGAATTATGAAATCACATCTGTGTTCAGACAACTCAAGTCTTTTCTCCTCAAATATAAATGAATTATTACACTTCCTGGTGGCGGGTTGGATTGGAAGATTGATACCACGCTCACGTGTAGATGGTTAATATCAAGCCACTGCGAGCAGCCAGTTAGCTTAGCACAAAATGCAAACATTGAGAAACGGCTTTTTTTGGCTTTGTCTAAGTGCAACAAAACCCACCTATAAAGCTCTCTCATTAACACACTGTATCCACTGATACTCTTCGTTTTTAACGGGGGTTTTGTCCCGGATTATTTATTTGCTGTTTGGTTGCCAGGCAACCATCAGTGACACCAGAAGGTTACTGGTCCCAGCTAAGAAATAGCCCACCCATAAAACAGAGAAATTCCAGTTTTACACCTCGCTTTTTACCCATAAAACAAACAAGATATATGTTAATTAGTGACCTTCAGAGGTGCTGGTAGGTAGATGTTGTGACCCAAGGGCTGAGCCAGGGTAGGGCTTTCCACTGGTTCAAGTCTTTGTGCTAAGCTATGCTAAGCTAACCAGCAGCTAGCTGTAGCTTTACAGTCAACGGACAAGTATCAATCTGCCCATGTGACGTTTGGCATGAAAGCCAATGCGCGCATTTCCAAATATGTCGAATCAACTCTTTTAAAATGCGAGAACGTTTTAAAAACAAATCCCTAATAGCAGACGTCCACCTTTAGTTCTCAGCTCACGATTCCACCACAGAGGAGAAGCACTGCGTTATCCAAGCAAAACACATTTTGGCATCCGACAGCTCCACACAGAGCATCACCCTCGCATAGATAAGAACAGGAGAATCTTCACGGAGGCTGGTGTGCATAGTAGTACACGCTAACGTCTATCTTTTGTTTACGTGACATCTATCCTGCAGTCAGTCGGTATGCAACATCCACGCATGTGCTTGGCTCTTACAGCAGCTATATTTCACCGGTGGGAAACACAAACGCATTGCCGATACCAGAACAGGCAAAGCGACACATTCGGCCCTTGAGAGAGGGAAAAAAACCTGATTGGTCGCCGCTATGACATTGTAAAAATGAGAAAATTGGATGCAGGGAGGTGAAAAATACAATAAAATCCAACACTGACGTGGATCAACACTCTTCAAAAGCCAACAGAATTAGGTACAAGGTCAAACGACAAGTCAAATGATTCTTGGCAATAATTTCATCCTGTAAAGGTTAAACGAACGACGGTGAAGCAACTTCTTCCGCCCACAAAACAAAAATAAAAAAAAAGCTGATTAAAAGGATGATGCTGGCAATATTCCATATTTCTCATGAAAAGACCAAAACCAGCGATTAATTTATTCTACTAACTAGTATTGTCTGTGTGGCCAAATACCGACATATCTTGCTCCTTTGTTGTCAAGCTGTTAAAGTTGTACTGGCTGAAATGTTCCTTCATTACTATGAACATGGGCACTTTTAATTTATTTGTTTGATTTCCATGTACACCGTCCTGCTGCTGTAAATACTCACTGTGTGTATTACTCTGCAGCTGAAAGTAGTCCCCAACAACTTCACTGTTTACTCCTGTTTGAGGAAATGTTTTCTACAAACCACAGCAGCCGACAGTCTCAGGAAATAACTGTGCCTTCTTGAAAAAAAATGAAACTATGTATTTGTGAGCAGTTTGTAAAGATTTACGTCTTCAGTAGGAAGCAGTGGGCCTGGGCTGAGTATTCAGAGACGGACTACTGTGCTCTATGTAAAAAAAAAATAAAAAAATACAGAATAATGCCAGCCTCATCTTGTAGGGAAGAAATGTTTAATTGTATTAGTTTTTCCTTCGCAAAAGCATGAAAATCTTGTAATAGTGGTTTGTACAGGAAGTGGGTCTGGAAAACGTCAGGGTGGGATGCTTTGAAAACGGAGATAGTGACAGCAGCTGGACTATTCTATTGTCAAGACAGCATTAAGTTTCCATTCATAAGATAAAAACACACAAAACTGTGAAGGGAAATGAGAAGTGCCTCAAGCAGCTTCAACGATGGCAAACAGTGACCGAAGAATCAAACACCGTGAACAACAAGTGGCGACATTAACACACCAATAAAACCACTAAAAACCAAACCAGTTAAGACCATGAAGGCGGAAACAGGGGCGTAGACGGAGAACAAAAAGGGAGGTTGATGATGAGGTCCTTAAAGTCGGGGGGGGGGTCAAAGTTCGGATTGCATGAGCAGAGAAGCAGCACCTGTGGAAAAAGGCATGAGCAGAGTGGAACAGCTGAGAGCGGCACGATCTGCAGCAGAGGGCGCCGAGTCAAGACGATCAACAGCACCGACGAGCCGACGACAGACACAAGCGCCTGTTTTCTGGTTTGTCTCATGAGAATGAATGAATTCATATCCGACTGTTTGTTTGTTTGCATCCGTAGTGTATTTGTCCCGAGACGGCAACACCTGGTTGTGCCGAGTCTCAAAATAAGTCAAAGTTTTCTACTGCTATAGACCAAAAATTCATCTTTAGTATGAAAAAAAAAAAAAGCCACAGTCAAACTGAAGAGTTTGTTTTCGACCGAGGCCATGTTGCATCTCTTGATTTCATGATCAAGAGCTTCAAGGTTTGAACTTCCTCTCCTCAGTTTGGACGGGAGTCTACGTTGCGAAGCCCAATTGTGTTGTCTTTGTCCCCTAGACGTTCAGGGTCACAGAGGCTGAAAGTTTTCATCCACTACTGCAGCCTGGTCAAGGCGCCACAGCTTAAGTCTTTTCCTCCTTTCATTTTTTTGTTTTCAGGTCAGTGGCCGTCAGCTGATGGTTCCCACCCACACAAACTCTGCTTCACAGCTGCAGACCTGGGTCAAGAAGTACTTAAAATACTACTTAAGGGCTGCTTTATCCCTTTCAGGTGCCAGATGTGTGGAGTTTTCCCTACAGATTGTCTGGCAGAGGGTCCAGAAATGTTTTCGTTATACCGAGCATCAAACTATTTGAGATATCTGCATACAGTAACTGATCCACTTCAGCACTTTAAAACAAATGCCAGGAAATGTTATTCAGGGTTCTTAAAGATTCAGATTTTTTGAAACTTTGAATTTCCTTTGATGGTTTTGATATCATTTTTACCAAGAGGGCCATATTACTAAGTAGATATAGTCTTCACACAACAAAGACCTGCATATATTAGATGACAGGAGTTTAAAACCATAGAAAATATGTAGTTGAACAAACAGTATTCTGAGGCCGCCTTCTACGCATTTCCAGATCTGTGCAGGATTAGCACTTCTTTACCCAGGTCTGCAGTGAGTCGTTCTTTGACAGCATCAGGTTGCTAAAACTTGGGCTGGTAAAGGGCGACGCGTCCACTGAGGCAGCCCGAGGCCAGCTGGCAGTGTGTCGGGGAGAACTTGGTGGTGAGCACCACGTCGCTGTGCGAGTAGATGGAGCGGATCTCCCTGAGGCAGCTGGTCTGGACGGGCAGGCAGTCGGCCAGCTCGCCGCAGTTCTCGTCAAAGGCCAGCAGGCGGACGCCGTAGCCATACGGGGAGCAGATGAGTCTTCCATCCGGGCTGAAACACAACTCTTTGATGTAGCCCCTGCCGACGTTGGCCTCCTCGATGTAGTGGGTGAGGCGGAGGGAGCAGCGGGGGGAGACCAGCGGGCGGGTGGGCGCTCCCTCCTGGAACTCATACACACACGTCCACTGGAGAGAGACAGGAAGAAAGGTGGACACGCAGGGTTAGATGTGGTCAGCGTCGCATACTGGGGCCCGAAACTACTAATCCCGCTGGTGTCGTCGCTGGAAAGACACCCGACGTTGGCCCGGGACCCGCACTGACACCAACCAATCATTAGTGGCTTCTTGCTCGTGATAAGACACCAGCTCACTAATCATACATCAACAGTGGAGCTGCACTGAAGGCAAACTAAATAAAAAGGGGTGATGTGGCCAAATTCTCTTACATTTTGTTCCTGAGTGGTTATTTGAGAAATGTGAGAAACAAACTGACACCAGGTCTAAGATCCAATGCAATTTAGACACATTTAAAGTAATGTTTGGACAGAATCAGAGCCTAGAAATCGCAGTGAAAAAAGGCAGCTTTGATTCTCACCTCCTGGTCATCCATGTTGCTGGAGCATCGGATGAGCGTGGCCCAGCCTTTAGGATGGAGCTGCAGGGAGGTGATGCAGTTCCCTCGGTCTCGCTCTCCGGGGATCTCTGGAGTCAACACCTCCAGGCTATTCCTGGGAGAAAGACCTGCAAAAAACAATGTTTGGGAGAACTTTATAGTCCATCCTCATAGAGAACCTCAGCTGACATCAGTTTCACAGAGTGATTTTGTCCGACCTTCTCTGTGAGGGTGGATCTTGCTGGAGTCGTTTCCCTGGCGAGGAGTTCCAGCTGACCTGGACGCCGACGTGCCTCCATCTACAGAATCACAACATGGTCAAAAATCATTCTCTTTAATCTGGAAACAACAGTAATGTTCTAAACACTTAAAGTTAAGTTAAAAATGCTTAATTCGTTTTTTGCAATGGCTAAAAACGGTCACGTATTACATTTGAAATTACACAAAATTTGCATTTATGAATCTGTAATGAAATATTTTATATATTTATATTTAAAAAGGACTATAAACAATTACTCAACCATCAAAATAACAGCTCATTAATTATGTCTTAATCAACTTATCAACAGTCTGACCTGAGCTGAGGGGTGTGCGTCGTGCTCGCAGCATGCGGTAGCTGCCCACCTCGAGGGACTGGGTGAGGTCCAGGTCGTGGAGAATGAGCAGGTACCCTGAGGAAGTGGAGATGAGCATCTTGGAACAGTCGGGTGTCAGACGCATCCTCATTAGGTAGCGGGTGTGGAAGAACTTTTTGTGCGGGCAGCCGTCCTCTGTAAACCTGCAGCGGAAGGACAATTACAGAGGCCGCCTGATGGCGTTTTCTTAAGTAATTCGATGCAGTTCTGGTTAAAAGGGTTTGATCAAGGTGGAGAGGCAGGCAAGCAATCCAGGGTGAAACGCCTTGCCTAGAGGTAAAGGAACTTTACAATTGTCACCTTTGGATAGTTCTAAAATGTTTTTAGGGTTGAATTGCAGCCAAAAATCCCATTTACCCCAAAGTTGTAATGTTTTTACCTGATGGAGGGATGAAGGAAAAGGGACTGTTATAAAGTCAGTGATGCAACGTAATTTACACGTAATGTAAATAAATATAAGACAAAAAATGTATCTTTCCTCATTTACTGGTATTAGTGTTGAAAAAGAAAAAGAAAAAAACGTGACCAGCCGAATGACAGAAAATGTAATAAACAAAATTATGATAGCCGATTAATCATTCGTATCATTTATTTAAAAAAAATGGAAAAGCTTCGCTCGTTCCAGGTTTTCAAATTTGATGATTTGATTGTAAATTGAATATATTAAGTTTTTGGACTGTTAATTGGACAAAACAAGCAATAAGAAATCATCACCGTGTTGCGTTGGAACTCGTAACGGGCATTTTTAGAATAAGCGTGCGACACTTCTGAGACGTAATAGCCCCAAATACAAGCCTAACAAGGTAAACAAGAAAATGTATTTATATGTCATTATGTGATAGACTGGAGGCGACAGGACGTATGCAGTATATATGCAAACATTTTAAGGTGTCATCTCTAAAAAGGTGCAGAGAACACAACGGCACAATCACCACATTCAACCTTTAAATAATCAGAGTTTTCTCACATTCACTTGAAAATGTACCCAGCACATATTCTGACGCTCACAAACCTGTTAGTGTCCCACGTGATGACGTTGCCGTCGAAGCCAGACGTGACGAGGAGACGAGTGTTGGTGTCGTACTCGATGTTCTTCACCCAGCTGGCGTGGCCGTGCAGCGAGCAAACCTTGGAATTCAGCTTACGGAGATCCCACAATGCAATTGTAGTGTCGTCGGAGCAGGTGGCAAACAAACGATTGTCCAGAAACCTGCAGGGCACAGACGGTCAGGGGAAGGTTTTCATTTAACGATTCAGTTCAATTCAATTCAATTTTATTTATATAGCGCTATATCATAACAGAGTTATCTCATAGCACTTGTTAATATAGAGCAAGTCCAAACCAACTCTATCAACGATCTCTGCGGACCTGAATCAAGACAGCAGCTCGGT
>JAVQJF010040176.1:0-59688 GCA_036023855.1 Gadopsis marmoratus | reverse complement strand
GGATGCATTACAAGTTTTAAAACACTGTTAAAAAATGCTTTTTGCCCGCTTTCACACGGGTTTTTTGTTTATAAACAACCCCCCCCCCCCCCCCCACTCTGCCCAAGACAAATGAAGCCGATAAGTGTAAATGTGGTTGGCTATATGCATCAGGTGTTGGGATGGTGTGGTATCAAATAGGTGTTGGTGCACAGTTACTTGCTCACTTGTTTTTAAGGTGTCAGTTGAGGATCAGTCATGATGCAAAACACAGCTCCCCTCCATCCTCCCTGCTAATAAGGCAATTAGACGCAAACATCTGCCGGAGCATCGTCTTAATGATCTTACAATCACCTGAAGAGTCATCAGTGATGTACGACAATTACCATGTACCCCCCCCACGACACACAAAGACCACCGAGGAAGGAGTTTCAAAGTACCAGCATTAGTTGTAAATACAAATATTGGATGAGTTATCACCAGCCTCAGCTACAGTGTGGATGGGTCTAATGAAGGCGGGCACTAAAATAGATGAATAAAAAATGAATAACAAGTGGCTGTTTGGGTCTGATGCAATGTCCCAAATAATCCCAAGCTGCTGCTGCTGCTGCCACCACGGGAGGTTGAAAGGAGAAACATAAGGCATATAAACAAAATACTACAGCAGCGCGAGTCTGCTTCAGGAAAAGGCATTGTAGGCTAAGATATTAACACCTGCTGTACATTGTATAGGAAAAGCCACACCAAGGCACGTTCTCACTATGGGTGATACATAGGGTGATATATGTACTTTGCATTACTGGCTCTGTTTTTCTGTCATGTGTTGGCGTAACAGGACCAAAACACAGAAAACACATAGACACCACATTGGGACGCCGCCTGCACAGCTGCAGTGCCATTTCATATTGTAAATAACTCAGTCGACAATAACCAATCAGGTCTTGGTGACAGGCTCAGGTTGACTTTTCCAAACTTGTCATTTTGCGCCAGTCATACAGTGAGAAATTCTTTGCAAATAGCCTCAATGCTCCAAAATACAATACAGCCATAAGACGCGCTGATTGAGGACAAAACTCAGATTTCATTAGGTTTCATCATTTGAAAGATTTGTAGTGGATATTCATTCATATTTCCTGATGTAATGTCAGATGTCTGCAGTAAAGCAATCAAATCAAAGAACATTAATAAATATAATCAAAGTATAATAACAGCTAGGTCCTGGAATGCAATGATGTGAAAGGGTTTCTCCTTTAACATAGAACCGCTCCCACAATGTGCAGTGTTGAAAGACTTGCTGAATCCAAGGCTATTTGATAAAAGCTCACTATAAAAGCTGGGAGTGCGTCGTGTCAGTTCTGCTGACGGAACAGCTTCTACTGGACGGCATCGAGCTCATAAGAATAACGAAATTCAAATAGATTTTATTTCCCCTCTCTTGTCAGCTTAGCTCACGCCAACTTTAGTTCGTCTTGGGCGGCTAGTAAAGTTTCAACACACACTTCTTGTGAGGCTGATCTGATAATTCCTGGCCTCATACATATGAATCACACACTGAGGCAAAGTCATTTCTCCCTCCTGGTGGTGCATGCAGCAAGCGGCGCTGAGATGCGAGTGAATAAAGCTGCTTCAGTTGGAATTTGTCTGACTGTCTTTCAAAAGCTGCTTTAGAGCCATAACTTTCGCGCTGTTGCCGCATGAAATGTAAGAGAAAGGAACCCTCTCCTTCCTGTTGTTTGTGATTTAAAAGAGCCAGCGCTGCCCCAAATTGCCTCTTCACAGGCCTGTGGGACTTGATCCAGTATCTGCATGCTTCCTCTGGGAGTAGGGGGGGGCGGCAGTGTGTTCTCCCTTATGTACCAAATCACACAGGGACCTCTCAATCCGTGCTAAGAACCTGCTGGCTAATCTGCATAACGGCAGCATTTTCTGATTCATTGTGACTCAACCTTGATTTTAATTGAAACGGAAAAGTGCATCACCCACCAAGTGTCCCGGCTCCCCTGCGAAGGGGCGTAATCAAAACCAATTGGACATTCGGATCTCTGCCACGTCAATTACTGGTTGTTTGTAGTGGGCGTCCCTGCCGGGGACAGGAGAAATAGCCGGCGTGGCCCACATTGTGTTTTTGAGAGATAAGCCTCAGAGGACTGGTGGAGGTTGGTTGGGGGGGGAAGAGTTGGTAATGTATGCACACACAGGTCTCCCCAGAGACGTCCTGCTCCGGCTGTACTGCTGTCTCCTCACCACAAGACTTGAGCTACAGTCTTTGCTTGTAGTTGTCAACTGGCGAGGAGAGCTGCAGTCAGAGCGGGAGGGAAGTGTCTAAAACAAAGGAAAATCATCTGTCAGAAAAAGTAAATAAAATCAACAATTGAGGATAATGGGGAGGGATTTGACTTAAATGAGATACAGATAAAAGACTGTAGACAATTATGACCACTGATCTGATCGAAACGGATAAACTAAACAAACAATGGGGAGAAGTTTATATATATAAATATAGCTTTAATATTCTACTATACTATAATATCCTGGATGTTGGTTTACTTTTGGGAAAAAATGACTACATATTGAAATCTGTTTTGTTGTTGTCACCTGAGGATATTTTTGTGTTTACCGAAGTTGGTGAGGACCACACAAATGCTATTTAGGCACTGATAAATAAATAAATTCAAGGAGGGTGTACTTTATCTTTCCCATGACAGAATATAACAGATATATAGAGGATCAACAGGCATTTCGCAAAGCATGAGCCAATAACTCCAAGTTAAATCACGTTCTCATTACAGAGTCTGTATTACTTTGTCTAATGTATTCAACACCAGCTATGAAGATAATATCTCAGCCCTTTTCACTAATCTCCCATGAATTAAAATTTCATAAAGAAAGATTAGGTTATGCGATTCCTAATGAGCAACTGCCATGATGCAATTCCATATAGTAATAAATCAAAAGCTATCAGATATTTTGAAATATGGGTCTTCTCCTTTCAGATGTATTTATTTGGTGTGCTTCAAGCCATGGAGGATAGTGCAGCAGTGCTTTCTTCCATACAGTATTCACTGTGGAGTACTCAGGTACTTGGTTATAAAACAGATTCGAAACCAAACTGGGAATCCGAGAAAGGACGTAATTTTCTTTCCAAGCCTACAGAAATTGTTCTGTGGCCCAGCGAGAGCCCCTATTCACAAATATAGTCAGGTGAAAGAGAAGACTTTAATATTCCCCCGTGCACCATCCCAATTTACAATCAGAAAATGAGGATCACTCACCTAATTTGTGTGCTTTCTGGGTAATATAAGTGCAAAACAGCACCAAAGGCTAAGTGTCTATGTTGGCATAGACACCTACATCATTGATGCGTATCAACAGCAGATCACTGGCGCCAATACCTCATGCTAACACTTTAGCATACTGTAGAGTGTTAAAAAAAAAAAAAGGCACTTGCATTTTCCAAAGAGAACACACACGCTGTTTTAGGTGAGAAACAATTCACCAAAGTAGCTGCTAATTAGCAAACAGTTTAGCAGTAATGTGCAAATGCTTTTGCTATCTGACCAATGGGGTAATCTGCTGAAAGCTCCGTGTGTTCCTTTAAGGGCAGTAGAGAAGCAAGTGTGTGTCGGGCCATCTGTTGCCTCTCCCAGGCCAAAAGCCATTTTCAGACCTTTTCAAAACAGAGGGCTGCATCAATCCACTTGAAAACATCTCCTGAGCCTCAAACTGCTCAGTTCAATGTAAAGCGTGATCTCAGCGCCGCCGTGCCCAGAGCAGTACAATCCTATTAGGAGTCTATCTGCAAGCTGTCATGCAGTAGTAATGACTCACTGTAGTGTCCCGGGCTTTCCTGTGACTAACCCAAGCACTAACAAAGCGGGCCCCGTCGTCAGCCTGCTCACATTATGGGTTATTATTACTGGTGCTGTCTCTCAACAGGCGCCACCGAGTGTTTTAAGTTAGCAGCGGTTCTGCTTCATCAGATGCAAACTCTGCCTCTGCCCTCCCCTCATCCCACTAAGCGCATTATGTAATGATAATGCCAGCTATTACACAGATCCATTTGGTGTCTGGGGCTGTCATCAGTGGGGAGAGATACTTGTTTTGGCTTCAGTTTGTCACAGTTTGCATGCACGCGTTGAGAGAGAAATATTTGCTGGCGACACATGGGCTCTCAAACGCTTCAGTCTTTAAAATGTAAAATCATCCTGTTTTTTTTTGTTTTTTTTTTATCAGTTTAGTGTTCCCAAGTAGAGTGCTTCATCCCTCTTACTGAGAGGCCAAAGACTCCATTTGGCAAAATGAAATCCTAGTGTCTGATCACTACTCTGCCCACGGCCAAGTGATGAATCAAAACTAAACTAACTTAACCACGGCCACATTGAGTGGGCACTCTGTCCACAGAGAGCCGAGTTCACCCGTGTTGCATTTATAGCCTCTCGTTCCTTTGGCATCCTTTCGGTGTAAAGCTTGAGTGCGCTGTGTGCAGTTTAACGAGGTCACATAAAAGGGATAACTGTGTATGGAAGTTCAAATCTTTCAAATAGTTACAGCTCACTGCCATTTGCCGTTAAGGGCAAAGCCGATGATCATATTTCCACAAAGATTCAGTAAGAACCATTTATTTGACCAGTAGCTTGGTTTAAAGATTTAGCACCCAAAGTTTTCTGAAGTTTTGTTTTTGGTTTGACTCTCCCGTGTTGGCAGTTGCCGGAGCCACAGAATCGAAGAATTCAGTCAAAGGGGAGGAAGTCTGGCCGGAGCTAAGGCCAGAATCATTCACACTATGGCTGAGCCTGAGTCAGTTTCATTTTCAGTAGCAGTAGGCAGTCATTTCCAGCAAACAAGTTCTGACGAAGCCGCTGCTCGACAGGCAAATTTAAGGACTAGCTGGTGAAGAAAGCTGAACATATATCGGCTAAAGTGCTGGATATTTTTTTATAGTAATTGGTGAAGATCAAAAAAGAGCTTAAAGGATATATTTCTATATATTGTATATCTGTAGTTAATTGATAACCCAATCTGAAGATAATATCTCCAGCTGTTCTATCATTTGGTCTTTAATAATATCTAAAAAGGATGAAGTTGGGTGTGCTTGCACGTGGTAGCCTGCTGCAGGTGTGTCTGTAATATATAATTGAATAATCTAAAATAATCTCTTTGTTGTGATTTTCTCAATGGACCTGACACTTGTTTTTCTTACTTGGCCAGAGACGCTTCCTTTCTCTCCTCCGAATCCCTCTTGTTCCTCCCTGAGAAGATGCCAAACTCATATTCTTTCAAAGCTTCGGCTGGATCAATAATAATAGGTCTTTGCGGTGCTTCTTTGGAGTCTTGGAAGCCACATGTTAGTATATCAGTCCTTCAGTTGCTGATCCCGCAGGAGGGAAAACTCAGTGAGTTGTGCAATACAGCTCTGCTGTAGACGGACCACAGACCACAATGTCTGGTCTCAGAGTGGAGCGCTGGGTTAAAAGTGCTTGCTGAGCTCACCTGGACAAATACCAGGCAGACAGGAGAATGTGCTCGTGTAGCTGTATTGTGTGTTTCCTTTATTTTCTGCTGAAGTAGATTTCATTTCCTAGGGGTGGGGGTGGGGGGCTCAGCCATGTCTGTCTTGCCAGATGGTCTGTAGTCAACTGCAGGTTTAAAGATTATGTATCTAATCTCTAATCACAGTGCACCAGAGTTAAAGCAAACATACTGTTGTTTTCATGGTGAACAGGATGAAGTCAAGGAGGAAAGGCCATGTGGTCATTCAATTACAAAGCGTTTATCCTTTGGGAGCATGAATGTGCTGTAATGTATGTCACAGAATCCCGCAGAATAATGCTTACAAGTTACAAGTTTAGCTTTTGTGATCATTGCATCTTTAGGATTATTCTGATGGAGTTTTTTTTACCTTCATTAAATGAACATATAAAACAAACAGAAATGCCATTTTTAGATTTTCCTACATTGTTTGACTGGTGTCCTGCAGTTGCATCATTGTTGCACCCTTTCATCTGCAGGTTTAGTGACACCTGACTGGAGAATGTAGCGCCACCAGCTGTTTATCTCGGTTCACTCAGGACGGCACAGGATGCAAACGGCCATTAACTAGCATTTCCTTTTGCAGATTTTCCTGATTTATGTGTCGCTATTAGATACCTATTAGATCGTGATATATCTTGTGTCCTAAGCTGACGTTTTCACTCGAGGGTGGCTGGGAGGAAAACTATGGCGTTGCATGAATGTGCTCATTGAAGTTGTGCTGATCAGATTTTAATATTTCTTCTGTACAAGTGCAAATTTTTCCCTTGTGGTGGCGCTAGAGTAAAGGTCAAAGGGGGTCAGTAAACATATTAATAAGCATCCTCTTGGCTGTATTAATTTCCACAGCAAATTAAACGGCAGTTGTCCAGATACCTTGGTCTGGAATAAAGTTTGGGATGGATACGTGTTTTACGTGTTTTAGTCTTTGATAGGAAGTAAATGCAGCAGGACTTTGATTTAAATTGAGAAAATATGTAACATTTTAAAAAGTATTTTGAGTAATAGTGTATTGTATCTTGACACGAGAGATTTGGGACAATACAAATCCCAAGCAACTGTTCTGAATTCAACAAAGCAATATCTCTGCCTCAGTTACCAGATGAGATGAAACTAATACCACAGCATTACAAATCAAGCTCTTCTCTCAGTGTCGCGTGACATTTAATTGTCATGTTCAGCATCAAAAGCGTATTTAGTATGCACACTATGTCTCCAACAAAATTCATCAGAATATCATCCCAGAGAGGCTTACATAAAGATCCATGACTCGTCCGTTTCTGGCAGCCCAAAGTAGCGGTGCCTGAGTCATCTTTTTAGGGAGCCGCGGGTCTGTAAAGACTCAGAAGGCCAAAAAAAAATTACTTTTTCCTTGAAAGTCAACTTTTATCAATAAATGCAGGGGCAGTCTCTAAAGCTCCAGCCTCTAAACCTCGAGTTTGGGTGAGGAGGGATGTGAAGAGGAGTTAAAACTGTACCTCACATCACCGGAAAAAGGTTGGTGGACCCAAACCCCTTTTTAAGAACCTTCACAGAAGTTAAAGCTTATGTTACGATTCCTGTTCGTGATGGTTGAGGTGTCCAGTATATACATTTTTTTATATACATCCTTCAGCATTTACAGCAGCCTTTAGCTGACAGTTTGATCGCCTGAGCATAAATGTGGCACGTGAATTGACTTAATTGCTTTTGCATTTTCGCACGCATGGCGGGAATTCACTTGAGACTTGAGTTTCGGTGCACCCTATCCTTTGGTCACCAGTGATGACGATGCTACCGATTCTCAGCCTGCTGACTGCGGGACTCTATTAGTTCCAGCTGTTCTCTCAGCTTCACATTCACACGGTGACTCATTTTGATTTATATTCCGCCTTGAACTGTTTCAGTGAGAGGATGCATAAGAGTCCAGCTCCCTACCACCACTTCCTGTTCCCTTTGATTTACATAGATACTTTGAGGTGTCTGCAGCAATTTTGCCTTCCTGCGGTCTAACGTGATAATGAAGCACAGCACTGTAAGCCCTTATACTATTCTCCGTCACATTAGCAGGAGCAGTCAACTTGCATGTGCATACTAAAAAGCAGCAACACATCAATAATCCTTTAATATGTAAATCCTCAGCCTCGAGTGTAAACACAATCTTTATAGTAGATGTGCTGTGACACTGAGTGAATGTTAGAGGGAACACAGTGCCTGGTGTAGGGGTGCTCCGTGAAACATCACACTTACACTGTACATCCAGCTTTATCTGGCACCACTCTTACTGACAGCAAGAGCAGTCAGTTTTATTTATATCGTCCAATATCACATATAACAAATTTGCCTCAGTGGGCTTTACGATATGTACAGCATACGACACCCTCTAGCCTCAGACCCTCCATTCAGATAAAGTAAAACTCCCTCAAACGAAAATCCATAAGCGGGGAAAGAATGGAAGGAACCTCAGGAAGAGCGACAGGTAGATAGATGTTGTGTGTGCAGAAGCAATAACCTGTGAGCTAATGATAAATGATTAAAGCCCACGATCATACTGTAGTGCGATGAAAGTCATCATTCTTCCCTGTTTCTGATCACAACACAATAAATTAGCTGTCTGTAGAACATAGCATCAGTGATTTTAAGCTATATCTCAAGGCATTTTACTGTACAAGGCCTTTCTTCTTCGGATACAGCAAGATGTTGTTGCATGGAGCCCTTTTTTCTGTTTGTGCTATAGAACGGATGTTTACAATGCAACTATTGTTCTGCAGCCAAGTGAGTCGGCACTTCCCGTCACTGTCAGTACCGGATCGGCCAGGCTTTAACAGGAATGCAGTGAAAGAACAAAGTGAGTTACATCAGACAATTCTTCTCAGAGGACCATCCACCCTGACCTTCAAAGTCTGCGTAGTGTAACGCCGCACACCCACGACTGGAATAAAATGTTAGCAGTGAATGTGATCCAGGAGCAGTTGGATTTCCTCCAAAACGTACCTGGCAAAGCGAATGAGCACATCATAAACATATTGTATAGGAGACAGGGCTTCCCTGCAGTATTTATGTTATCCTTAAATGGTGGAAGAAGAACTTAGATCCTTAACTTAAACCTGCAATAAGTGATTATTTTGTTTGACCAGTTGGAAGCAATAGAAACAAGTTGACATGTCATCACCTTTTAAGTTGATATGGGGGACATCCAGCTGTCACTCGACACGTCATTATTATAAAATATCGATTATAGCCGCTTTAAGCAAAAGTACCAATAATCGAGAAACACTCCATTACAAGTCCTTCACATTCAAAATCCTGCTTAAGAAAAATACAGAAGTATTATCAGCAAACTGCACCTTAAAGTAAAAGACTATTAATACTAACGCATCCGTGTGTAAGTAACATTTTACTGCTGTAACTGAATGAGGTGGAGAAGTTTTAACTACCCTTATACTGTTTAGTATAGTCCAGTGATTCCCAACCTCAGGGTCACAAGATAAAACTTAGGGGTTGTGAGATAATTATGGATAATTTGATCTCTTTGGGCCAGTGTTAGGAGCCAGTGGTTTAATCTTGTGTTGTATTTTATAATCTTATCATGGGTTGTTTATGTAAAATCTTAATTTGAAAAGAACTACAGCTGTGAAATAAATGCAGTGGGGCGAAAAGTACAATATTTCCCTCTGAAATGTAGTACAGTAGAAGTATAAAGTGTCTTAAAATGGCATCACTCAAGCAAAGTACAAGTATCTCAAAATTGTACTTAAGTACAGCACTTGAGTAAATGTACTTCGTTACTTTCCTCCTCTGCTTAACAGTAAACTTTAACGTACAGAGTGGGAAAATAAAAGCCGGCAGCTCTTTTTCTTGTCTCCACTCGATTAGCATTTGTTCTCATCCCACCAGGTAGAAATCTTTATCTTTACTGAAGAGAGCAGCAGATCAAAAATCCCACACAGTGCTGCAAACATTAATTCAGAGCGGAGCATCATCGCAACATTTCCGAGAACTGATGCTGTGAGTTTCAAAGGTTTGACTCCCTGCAGGTTCTCATCTTTGTGTGTGTGTTCTGACTCATGATGTCTCTGCTGGTCTCTTTTGAATTGTTTGCTAGTCTTAAACCTACAGTATACCCCTGCACAAACAAAACTAAGTGAGCACAAAGTATTTCATCCTGTCTTCAGCGAGTAGTTTTTCCTCATAGCAATTATTGATCAAGAGAGCTTAGAAAACCCTCGGTGTTCAGTGATAACTAGGGTTTTTTTTGTTCCCAGGGAGAGTGGGTTGACTGCTGTCGGACGTCTGTGTGGCTAAAAGTAAAATAACTTTAAGCCAAAGAAATATCACTTCTCACCGCAGTGTTTAAATATCAGCGTCCTAGTCGCCTACCAGAGGAGTATTTACAGAAAAAAAAGCCAAAGTGGAAATGGGAATACTGCCTCATATTTTGTAGGCGGGGAAGCTGACAGAAAGATAAAAATACATGCAGTACATGTGTACAAAATGTGTCAAGACACTTGGATACAGTATTTTATTTCATAAAGCTGGAGCTGCAGCCCGATTACTATCCCAATGTTGTTGCACAAACTCCCATTTTCTCTTGTGTAAACCTCTTCATTCAACAAAGCAGGATTAGAGAACTGTGTAAAATGTCGTATGCTTTAAAGTGAAACAGCCAAAAGGTTTCCTTTTTCTGAGTCCAGCTCTTTAAAGCTCTGCCATTAGTAAATGAAATCTGCACATAAAGTACAGGGCAAGACACAAATCAATATTTGTGTCAAGCACAGCGACTAACCGGGGTGTCAGATGTTAAATGCAGACCTCCAAGCTTTCACCAGACATTTGATTGCATAATTGAGCAGAGAAATTAAGTTCTTTCATCTCCTAATGTAGCCACCCAGCTCTCTCATTACGGTGGCGTTCAGCTCTCCCTGGAGTGTGGGGAAGGTGAAGACCACTTGGTCCCATCAGTGATAACATGCACTGGATTCCAGGACTGAGGAACAACACAACATGCTGATTTTGACCTCAAAACATGCTCTGACGCAGGAGAAGCAGTCGACATCAGGAACATGAAGTGTGATAAATAAAGAGTGCAGCTTGGGTGTTTGAATCATCCGTGAGCTCTCACTCAGGGCAAAGTACCGAATCAGTCCTGCGCTGACCAAATATGTCCTTTATCCCTGCTGGTGTATGGCTCCGATATTCCTGTAGTTCTTTCCCTTTGTGACCGTTGCATTGTATCTATTCCCAAGGCAAGTCCCAAATTCCCTACAAAAGTCCTGACCCTCACAGAGCCAGTAGCAGATGGCCGGCAGACAGCCGACATGCACAAGTGTTCTGCGTGTGAGGAAATAACTGTCCACAGCAGAGGGTGGCGGTAGTCTGTAGAAAAGGTGAAACTGCATCTGCCCTTCTTTTCCCGCTTTGCTCCATTTGTTACGCAACAGCCAATCAGAAGAGCTCCCTCTCACTGACTTCGTTTGTCACAAATGACAGCTAACTACAGTCAAACAAGCCAACCCCTGAATAAAAGAAACAGCCGGCATATACGCTCAGTGGCGGCCCAATAGTGCCCAGTCGGCCTGATGCGCCTAAATGCTCATAGCTCAGCCATTAGAGAGTGGTCAAGTGGTCATGTGAACGTTTGTGTGCAAACTGAGACAGTCACGGTGAAAATGGGTGTTTTCATTCTGCGTCACTATGGATCGCATTGTTGCTTCCTACCACAGTGCCTTTTCTGATACCGCCTCCCTGTCCCACCACTCACCCACACCCACTATTCTGTCACTCTCAGTGGACTCTGCTCCATCTGTTGCTAAGCTAGCAGTTCATACAGCTCCCAGCCACCATCATGGCCGTCAGTAAAGGTGGGAGACTGGACTCGCGTTTAATGCTTTGCTGCAGAAAGTCAGTTTTTCATGGACAGAGAGGACTTTAAATTACTGTCGACGCTGCTGATCAGTGGTTGTAATGCTAAAGGGTATCCAGGTAAAGAGATTACGATTTTTCATTTAATAAAACTGACCTAAATAAAACCCTTGTAAAACATGCACACCAAGGCATTTGCCAGTCGATTGAAATATGAAACACAAACGAGCAGCACTGATGTTTCAACAGACTCGTTTACTGTAATTTGATGTTCATAATTTAAAAGGCATAATCCAGCATAATCTGGCCACCTTTTTTCTGCTGGTAAAGCATATTATAGAAAACGGCACTCTAATAGTCTGTTCAAAGACTCAGTCCACTTTGCAGCATAGCTTTGTTGTGAAAAACCATTTTACCATCCCTCATCAAGGTCAGCCCTCCCCCCATGCGCTCTCGCTGTAGACATTGCGGTTTCTCTGAAAAGCTCCATTTGTATAGATCTGAGTGCAGTTTAACCGGATCCTGCTGGCTCTAATGAGTCGGCGACACCTTGGTAAGCTGCCCCTTGATCCCCCCAGAGATGCATTTGTACTGAGCACCATGTAAGGTCCAGAAGTATCACAATGGTGCCATACTGCTGTTTGACTGAGCTTTGAGGGGCCTCTCAGGGTGCTGTTCAGGCTTTCAGTTTCGCTTTCATCCGTGCTGGAGCAGGCATGTTCTGTTTGATTTTTTTATTAAACTGAGTGCAATAGATGACAGAAATATAGATGCACAGCGCAGGGTGTGAGTCTGCAATTTTCACTGTTTTCTGTGCGTTAAGGGGAGGGGGGCCGCGAAAAGCCAGACGTGAAATGATTTCTTGGATCTGTCTGAAGATGGATTGTTCAAACTCTGTGTTCTCTGACCCAGTGCCCACACCCACATGACCTTTATGGGTAAAATTTACCTTTTATTTTTTAAAAGACTTTAAGTATTAAGTCCTCTGGTATTCCTGTTCCGGTGATGTGATCAGTGGCGGTGGCAGCGTGTAAACTGTTGTGTTGTGTGTTCACAAAATCCCAAGTATTCCGCTAATAAGTTAGATTTAATCAAAAGCGAAGGAAACATGCAATAAAGAAAGCGTGCAGGGGATGACTGCGAGAGCAAAGAGTTTGGCCTCGACGCCACAGGCACAGACGACACGGTTAATGAGGTTTGAGGTTTACGCAACAGCAAAGTTACGCTGGTGGACCAAAATCGTGCCTGTATTACAAAATTAAGAATTGATCAGTCAGAAATAATAACTGATAAAGAAGAGATTAAGAGTTTGCAAATTATGTATTTGAGTAACCTTAAACTCCCAAGAGTGCTACAGGAAAGAAAACACTAAATTGACAAAACCAATCACTGTAGAGGAAATCAAACAACAAATAAAGGGACTGAAAGGAGGAAATTCTCCAGGAGATGATGGATTCACAAACGAATTTTTTAAAAACATTTAGAAGCCAAATAACAACCCTTACTATTAAACACATACAGTTATGCATTAAGCCCAGCTCAGACCAACGAGATGGGCTAGTTCAGTCTGGCTTTATTCCAGGAAGACTTCTGGCAGACAATATTAGGCGAACAATAAATTGAATTGTCTATGCACAAAAGCAAAATGAAGACCTTGTGTTAAAAAGAGTAGATGCGGCCTTTGATTTAGTGAGTTGGCCGTTCATGTTTGAGACCTTAAGCAGCTGTGGCCTAGACAAGAAATTGGGCTTATTGTTACGAGCAATTTACAGTAATCCAATCTCCAGAGTAATAACGAACTGTACTCTGTCAAGAAGACTCACAACACAAACAGGACCCAGGCAGAGGGGTCCTCTCTCCCTCCCTTTTATTTGCTATATGCATTAAGTGTTAGCAGTAAGCAGTTAGACAAACTGTTGTTTAATAAGGAATATAAAAGGAAACGCATAAATTAGCATTCTAGATGGATGATAGTATAATTTAACATCACCAGGGGATTCAGAGCATAAAGATTATTGTAAAGTCTCAGGATATAAATTAAATAGGAATAAATGTGAATCTTTGACAATAGGAAAGCAAGTCAGCCAACACTTGAAAGATGGCTATAAACTAAAATGGAATACAAAGAAAAGAAAATATTTGGGCATCAATATTAGTGAGAATTTAGATGAACTGTATGACAACAGTTACTGTGTCTTGGAAAGTAAAATAAGACAGATGGTGATTAATACCAGACGGAATATTAAGCAGAGTAGAAACCATAAAGATGACGGTCCTCCCACAATTTTTATTTTTGTTCCAGTCTCTACCAATACCAATATCAGGATCTTATTTTAATATATGGAATAAAATGATTTCAAACGTAGACTCAGTAAATGAACCCAGCCCAAGAAAAACAGGTACTCTTCAATCCCATTGCCCCCCCCCTTCCTACCCTGCCTGACCCGAATTGTGTTTACTTGTGTCTGGGTATTTTTGGTTTGCTTGAGCTCGTGTCTCTTACTTCTTGTTATTTATTAATTTCATTGAATTTGTATAGAAAAGTACAGGAAGTGCGCAATGGATATTTGTAAGCAAACAATTCTCTGGGAGATGATGAAGGAAACGTGGAAATGAAGTTATTTCTGGTGTTCCAGTCAGGCAGCCCATTCAAGGTGCAACCAAACCTGATCACACTATGGGAGGCTCGGGGGAGGAGGAGGGTTGCAGGCTAAGTAAAGCCACCTACAGGCTGAGTGACATTTGAAATCAAAGCAAACTCACCCGGCAGCAGCGCACCGTGGCTCCTCTTTGTTTGATAGATGTTAGATTGATCGCCTGGGAAAGTAACTGGTCGTATTTTATTTTAATGCATTTTCAATTAAGGTCTACTATGACTTCCCGTGTTTAGATTTTTCGTATCTATATCTGATTACATTCAGAAATTGTTCCTTTGTTTGGTTAAATTATGCCAGTTGTTCGTGTTCCAGATTGAGTTTAATTTGTAAATTGGGTCATATGGAAATAGCACTATGATATGAATATTTTTGTTTTTCCTTTTTCAAACTGTGGAATTTTAGTGTGTAGTTAGCCTTTAACTGTCAGCTGAATTGATCCTTTCTCATCCTGATTATGCCTGACCAGCATGCAATCCATGGAATGGTACAGATGGCGACCACTACGCTGAGTGTCTGCTGATGCCAAATCAATACCTGGCTTTTCCTCTACTCATACCAGGGCATCTGCAGTGGCCATAGTGTATTTATATTCATTTACATGATTTAACAACACAATCTTAAGTCAAAGTCCATCAGCTAGCTTTTTTTGAGCTTTCAACCGCATCCCAGAGTCTTCATCGTGGCTACATTTGATCTCAAACTGAGCTGTGTTTGCGGCTGGTTTCAGGTCACCACCGATCAATACAGATCTGTGAGCATTGAATGGGCGCATCCCTAACAGTCAAGGAATAACCTAGTGAGCATTTAAAATGCTCAGTATATCTAAACTCATGTTGTTGAAGAGGAGTGAGAAAAGCACATCACAGAGCTGCTGACAGACACCTATTGTAACATTTAAATGCAACACATTAGAGAACTTTAATAAAGTAATAATATATAAATAGCCTTGGTAGCTCACACGTTGTTTGCCTCCACCGTTAACCAGCTCAAACTACAGAATTGCCATGCCAAGAAATAAAAAACTGCTCAATCCGGAGGCGACAGATTTGAATCGTAGACAGACGCGCAGGACAAGATAATTTGTGCTGACCATCCATGTTGACCTCCCTTATTCTGTACAGACCAGAGCAGACTCCCCGTGATGTTGAAAATCAATTATTCTGGATAAACTGGGGTAAGGATCAGCTCTGTAATTGAGTAATGTGTTCCCTGGCCAGACAGGACAGAGAGTCTGCAACCCATAAGAGATTTTCCAAGATTCAAGCGTTCGGGACATTTGAACTAATAACTTACATTTTAACAGTGCCACAAAATGTTTTTTGCTAAATTGAATTTATGTTAAATCGTGTCACATTCACACAAGGCAAACGTTTGGTTTGCAAGGTTGTGGCAAAATCCCATTTGGCTGGTTTAGAACCTCCTCCGGCATGACACTTGTCTTTGTAGTTCTTTACTCATCAGGGAGTTTCCTCCCCGTTTTGTTTGTGAACGAGGGCGTGCGTGCACACGCGTGGGCACATGGGGCCAACGTGTTCGCACAGTTCTGCATGTGTTCCGTTAATCGACACTGGGGGGCAGTACCACGTCAGTAAATGTATCTATGATCCAACAAAGGCAAGGAAGAAGAAGACTGCTAGCAAGCAAACATTGATGTAAAAAATGCAGGTTTCAAATTCTTTCAAAAATGAGCTCTGCAAGGAAGGGAATGCATTTACTGCGTTTATTAGACCGCAACGAAAAGAGCAATGACTTGCGTGAGGAATTTGTAGTCCTTTATTAATGACTTAGTAACATTTATAATTCTGACTTTATTAAAGACTTACCAGTAGCTGCTGAGTTAATGTTCATCGCGCAATATTATTATCTTACTAACATTTATAACTGTTGGTTCGATGATTCATTCACTCTTATTAATGACTTACAACCATTTGAAACTGGACAATGAAACATTTTAAAATATATATATATATATATAAACTTATCACCTGCCCGTAACCTGGGACCCCAAACGTGGCTCTTGTTAATGGCTCATAACAGAATCACAGGGCATCAGTAAATTACTTAATAACCATTAATAAAAAACATTAGTTGGAACTTATAAACCCTTTGTAGAGGCTCCTTATTACAAATCGGTAGCAACATAACTGAACATTTGAGGAGGGAGGGAATGTGGCGTCGCTCAGAGAACAAATGCTATCTTCTAGCATCAAGGCGGTGTCTTCGATCAGGAACATGAAAAGACTGAATGAGCAGTGTGCAGCTGGCTCGTCCCGCTTGAATGCACTCCATGATGAAGCCCAACCTCTAAATGCTCCCACGGGCTTCATGTGTCTATGAATTTCTTATGCTGTGGCGTTGTCTTGCCTTTATTGCCGAACGTGCGCCGTGTTTATTTCATGGCTTCTTAATGAATGATGGTCCTGTCCCACACGCCGTGTTTTCTGCCATTATTGGTGCACAGTTCACGGTCAATGTGGCCTGGCCAAGCAGAAACTACATATTCTACAATCTATACCCAATCTGTTCTTGGTTGGGCCTCACTGAGTTTTGGGATTTTCTTCTGTGTGTGTGTGTGTGTTTGTGGTATTTTAGATAGTTCAAAGTGTGGAGAGACAGGGAACTTTATGAGACAGAAGAGGAGGAGGGCGTGTTGTGATGTCCTGGGCTGGTCACTAGCCCAGGACATCGTGTTTACGGCCCCTCAGGCTTCAGGATTCCCTCTGAGTTAAAGAAAAAGATACCACACAACCTGCTCTCCTCTTTAGAAATCTGACCACATATTGTTCCGGATGTTGTCGCACAATCTGAAGACACATTTAAGCCCCAAAGAAGCACCACATAGACAACGGTTAGTACTTTGTAAAAGCACATTGGCCTTGCTTCTAACTAACTGTCACTCTTCCCCTGTCTGGTTTTATCTGTTTTTATGTTTGACATATTGTATTGTTTTGTTCTACTGTTGTTGTTTTTTTCTTGACTTGTTTTATTGGTCGTAGGCCTTCTTTGTTTTATCTTTCAAATACTTCATTGTCCCTGGCATTTGTTGTTTCTTTTCTTTGAGACCAATCTTTTATTGCACAGTTTTTGCACTATTATGCTTTTTTTTCTCATATTTGATTTTTATATTCTCCTTTCTTTCTTCTCTCTCTCTCTCTCTCTCTCTTGTAAAGCAATTTGAGCTACACCTCCTGTATGAAAGGTGCTATATAAATAAAGTGGTTTGGAGTTTGATATTCATGGTCCACAGAGGTTTAATCCCGTTAACTACTTATCCCCTGACCTTTCATCTAGCACCACCAGCAGGTCACGGTTTTCACTCATGGATGATAGATGTATTAGGACAGACCTTTATACAGACATTTGTGGTTCCCAGATGATATATCCCAGTGATATAGGTGAAACTGTAGCGCCACCATCGGGTTGTTAAGTAGTTTTGATTGAAATGTCTCGACAGCTAATGGATTGCCATGAAATTTGGTACAGATGTTAGCATGCCAACACAGTAAACTAAGCTGGTGAATGTGGTAAAAAACTAAAATGAGAGGAGGCCTCGTCTCGTTCAGATACTGAGTTGTTCGGCTGACTGATGTGCCGCTTCTGGTGCTTGGAGTGTATCATTTGTCAAAACATAAAAGTTAATTGATTGTTGCTAAGCTGTACGACCTTAAAAAGCACTCCGAAGTGACCACCCTTCAGCTCACATTAGTGTTGCTTTCCATAACAGCTCTCGGAGAACCAGCGTGTGCTGATAAGTCTGCATCTGTAATGGTTGTATCCTCTCCCACCATGCGGCCCCCACCTGTGTGTCAGGCATTGTTCAAACCTACTGAACCTTAGGTATCTTTGGAAACACCTGGATGGTTTTTCTTTACTCAAATTGAAGCTATGTCAAACTGACCAATGGGTGGATGTGTCTAAAATAAGGCGTGCATCTACTAATGCTACACGCTGTACTGTACATCAGGGTTTCAAGAAGTGATTGGATTTTCAGGGTTACTTAACCTGCTTTGGAAATCAAATTTACCTCTTGGCCTTTTGAGTGAGCGCTCTCTTCTCTCCCCTCTCTAGAAGCACTACCTTTACTCTCATCCTCATCTGCTTCCTTCTGACTGCTCTCCCTGATTGAGAATGGCTTCCTCGTCCACATCACTTGTCTCCTCTCGCTCTTGCGAGCAGCACGAGGACGAGAACGTGTGTCTCTGTGCGTGTCTATATATGTGATTTCAGTAGGAGCTGAAATACACACACATATATATATATATATATATATATATACACACACACACTGTATATATACATACATACACAGGTGAGCACTTACAAATTATGTTCTTGCATTTTTCTTTATAATAAATGATTAGAAACAGCCCACTTACACACAGGGTGTGTGAGCGCGTGAGCGCGTGCGTGCGTGCGTGCGTTCACCAGACTATTGATCCCAACTCCACCCCTTAATAATAAAAGCTATCACAATTTTTTATCACACATTATTAAAACCCGTCTTCTGAATAACTTTCATCACTGTGTATACTGCAACTTATATAGAGTTGGCTTGGACTTGCACTATATTAACAAGTGCTATGAGATAACTCTGTTATGATATAGCGCTATATAAATAAAATTGAATTGAATTGAATTGAATTGCAAACTAATGTTGGCAGTGAACTGTATTGGTAGTCTGTAGTCCTGTTTGTGGTCTAGGTAACATTAAACTTATCACATTTCCTCATATAGCGGCCGGGGCCTTTATTTACCTGAACTGCAGAAGGTACCAGGCCTTTATCTGAAATTGTATTAGAGGCAGGCAAATTGTATTAATCCAGAACAACAGTGTTGAAAATAGTGTGATCATGTAATAGTATTAAAATAGGAGGGAATTTCTTAGAGTAGAATATTTTTCTAACATATTAAAAGGACTTTAATTTTTGAGAGACAGCCACTTAATTCAGGTACATCTTTACAGTAACATTGTCCCCCATCACTTACATTGGAAATATTCATTAGGATTATACACTTTTAAGGCCAGAATGAACAAATACAGTGACCAATAACTAATTTAATGGACATATGAGCATTTGAGAATTAAAACAGACTTGAAAAATGTGAACCTATGAACCTATATCCTGCGATATCCTTCCTTTTGTCATTTTTGCTGTCTAAATGCTCCGTACTCAAAACAGTGACTAACGGTGCAAAGTATTGCAACATGAAAAGGGTACGTTATGTAGCACAGATGGAGCTTTAGTACAGGATGTGAGGACTTGGTCAGTCCGCGTATCCACTGTTGATCTCTACACGTTGTCAGAGATTGTATCTTGTGGCGGATGGCGCCTGCTCAGGGCAGATTCAATAAGGTGTGACACTGATGGCTCCATCTTCACTGTGTAGGCTCGGTGACCAGCGGCATCAGTCAAACAGCACACTGCTTGTCTGCCCCCAAAATTGTACAAAATGGGTCCAGAGGATAAAAGCTACTTTTTTTTCCTGTCTTCCTGTCTCCCATTCGCTCTTTCTCATTCACAGTGAAAGAACAATCTTTTGTTTCTCAAATCCCTTCCTGATTTCTCACTTTCTGGAAGATGAATTGTGGAGTTAATTGGAATTGAAATGCTGAACATTCTAATGAGCTCCTGCGTACATTTTGTTGCTCGTGCACATTTTTTATGAGCCAAAGCACTTTTTACATTTAGCCCAACTGGCCATTTCCAATTAATCCCTGGGCTGACTGTAATTGACTCCCACAACCAGCCTGTCAGAATCAGAAAATCCATTATTTATTCACTTTTCTTCCACACTGTCCACTTGCAGCCTTTCGGTCACCTGCTTCTTGCCAATAAAAGGCCTCCCATGGCTTCATTTATTGCAAGTGTGGTGAAAAAGCATTAGCAATCATGAGTCATGTACCCATCCTTTCACCTCACCCCTTTTGCCCTCATGGTGCCGTCACCAGCCAGCAGGTTTGTAGGGCTCATGTTGAACCAGCACTCAGAGGATGATCTGATGGACCAAGCTGCTGTTTTTGCCTCCTTAAATCAAACTAAAGTGGACGGGACAGCAACATGCATCCTTCCTCGAATTGTGAGCCATGATGACTTTTGGGAATGTTATTTAGTCCGCTTTTGGCATTTAAGATGGATAAAATCGTTTAAGCTCATTCACCATGCACATACAAGCACACGCTCACATAAAAACAAACAGAACAACAGGCAATTAGACCCCATATGTGAGAAACTTTCCATTTGAGACGACACGCAAGGAATGCGAGAAAACAGCATTCAGTCCGTGTATCTGTGATGAAAATCTGGTACAGCCCTGCAGAAACACTCAGCAGGTGTTTTCCTGCTGGCTTGTACAACACAGTATCTGACCACAGACTCCTGCTAGCTAACATAATGTAATCCGTCTGTCTCCTCCTCTTTACACTCTCAAGACTCATAAATGCTTTGTCCTCCTCCATTTCATCAGAAGACACTAAAACAACCAGCTTCCTTTCTTTTACATCACTTCACACACTCACACGCACGCAAACACACACAAGAGTGAATAACTCTTAACATAAACTCCAGTCTGGTGGTTGGTATAGCAACAGGTTTACAAGGTCGCTTTTTAAAACAAATTCTGTTCTCAGTCTTCCACATATTCTATGGTACCAAATTAGGCCTTTTGACAACTCAGATCATCAATAGGTGTTGTGTTGTTTGCTATCAACACACATGATGCAGGCAGACATGCTGGACTGCTGTTCAGTAACTAACATCTACCTGAATAAAAAAAGGATTTGCATTCATATTCCAATGATGATTTCAAATGTTCAGAACTGACATTCCCAATACACACACACACACCTGGACGTAGGTAGTTGTGGTATCCTGAGTGTGAACTGGAACGTGGCCGCCTCCTCCAAAAGCTGTCCAGAGACACACTTCCCTTCGTGAGCCATGTGGCACCGAGCCTCGCTCATATCCCATGTGGCTGGATGTGTGACTGGGGAGGCCGAGCTTGAATTGAATGCAATGAATGAATTGGGGGGGTGGGAATGAGTGTGGAGTTGTTATTAGACGTTACCTTCAACAATCATTTGCATTTGACACTTGAAATTCAATCTCCAGGCACTGCACTCTGACTTCTGAGTTATTTTGGAATTGTAACACGCAATTGTCACTTAGGATCTCACAAGCATGACGTCTGTATCTCAGAATTACGAATACAGATCTCATAATTGCAAGATGTGTATTTCAAATTATGAGAAAACTGTCCACTAAAAATATAAAGAGATAAGATATGAGATTTGAAGACAATAAGACCAAGAGTCTGCAGCAACGCTATCGGCCCTGTGAGGTTGCACAGCAGTGCTTTGAGCTAAATGCTAATGTCAGCATGCTAACCTGCTCGCAATGACAATCCTAATATGCTGTAGAAGGTAAAATGTTTACCGTGTACATCATCTTAGATTAGAATGCTAACATTTGCCAGTTAGCACTAGTTAGTCATTAGTTTTGCAGGTATTTTTAACGTGTTTGCAGGTATTTTTGACGTGATGATGACACTAGATGTAAAGTCAGTATCAACAAGGTTGCTAAAATTTAACCTATGGTGGACATGAATATTAATCTTAATCTTAATGTCTGTCTTTAAGCAGCTTGACTTGACCGAGATCTGACTTGGATCGACGCTTTGTCTGTTTGAATACATATTGTGGCTTGGAGTTAGTCTGCAGGCGTAACGTTTTTAATTGATGCTGCTTCTTAAATATCCTCACACCTGCGTGTATACTGCGTAAACGCCCCTTTAATTGTGAACATGAATGTTTGTTCCAAATGTAATAGTGGCACCTGAGCAAAGGTCAGGGGATCACTAACGTCTATAGGACATATTGTCTGGGAACCATGAATACATGTACCAATTATTTTTGCTCATCTATCTAGCATATGTTGAGATATTTTACTGGATAGGTGACATTTATGACCTGCTGGGGGCGTTAGAGGAAAAATCAGGGGGTCAGTTGAGTCTTTAGGATTCCTCCTCAGGGCACCACGGATATACTGTATGTACCAGATGTTATGGAAATGCATCTCATTATTGAGATATTTCAGCCTGGACCAAAGGGGTGGACCGACGACCGACATGGCTAAAAATCCCTGTAATGTAATGTTTGAGATGCTAAGTTATAATTACAAGAAAACGTCTGTTCTATTTCATCGCTCGCGATCACTTCTGTAGCTTTCTTCATTCATCACGTTCTGTTTATTTATAATTTTATCGATCATTTCTTACCTTACACCAGCAGCAGCAGCATCCCGGCTGCTTATTGGAACGTTCCATGTAAAAAAAATGGAACACCCATTTCTCTGGGTTATGAATTTAGATAACTAATTAACTTCATGATTTCTCCAGAGGAAGCCGTTTCGAGCCATCAGTGATGATGTACTGCTGTGTCTGAGCAGGCAGAAAAACTTCAAATTCTGGTACAATTAAGTGTCTCAAACTGTGACCTGAGCAGGAGTTCATCGCGAGCCAGAGGATTCAGTCGAGACTGACGCTCTGTCAACTCCTCAGTGTTTGTTCAGCGTGTCAGCTCCTGAGCTGGCTGTGAAGATCTGCCAAACCTACGGTTCCATACAGTGTGGTAGTATCATACCTTTCTGACGCTTAAATGACGATACGAGGGTTATCTCCTTAATTACAAATGATAGATATTTCACATTTCTGCTGACAATCTTTGAATGCCTACGGCATGCATTGAAAAATACTTGAATGCATTTATTCTGCCTCCTGGGGAGGACTCTTGAATTTTTCCACAGATGTATAATCCATCACTGTTGTATTGTTGAGTCCACTAGTTAATTTTCTTCCCACATGGGAGATTAATGGAAACCAAATGCTGCCTTGAAAGTAGGAAAAACAGACATGAAAATCGCTGATATGGTCCTTCAAAGCTCAGAGTATTGCAGGGAACACTGTGCAGAGTGTGTGGAACCACTTAGCACGGTTAACCTTCCCTTTATAAAACATACTTTTTCTGGTTTAATAGAGAAACAAATCCTCTGATCCCTTTCTGTTGTGCTGAGCGAGTCACAATCTCTTGTATCCATCTGCAGCTTCCAAACTTGTTATCACAGTCGCAGTCAGAAATTGCCGATTTCCTGCAGTTGTTGTGGTTGTCACATAACAAACCCAGCTCAGGCTTCTTTTGCCGTTATGTATTTTCACAATTCAAAAAAGCGTTAATCCAGCCTGACAACGCCGTTAATTTAGCAGCTCGTCCTCCGTGTTGCTGCGGTGACTTAGATTTGAAAGAAGAAAAAAAAAAGACGTTTTGATTTCTCTCCTCCTGATTTCAGTTTACTGAACTGATGAAAGCTGTTGGTGGATACTGAGGAACAGCATTTCTTCAGGGAATTGCCGGGCTGCAAAGCATGAGCATGCAAACTGGGGAGAGGAACCAAATTTCCTTTTCAGAATGCACCGACATTGAGAAAAAAAAGGGGTCATGGGTCAGTCATCTATGCTTTATTTTGTCCCGAATGTCACACCACAATATGGCTTTTCTAACAGGGAAACGCGACAGGCCAAAAATGGACTGTTTCACATTTTAAAAACAGAGGAGGAGACACAGCCTGCTGCTTTCAGGTCTGTGTGGTATGGAATACTTGAAAAAGGTGGAAAAGGGAAAAAAGAACAGCAAAAAAACAAGATGTTTAGCCTCGTTATTCACCGGGTTCATTTCATTGTTCTGTCAGTCAGTTCAGCCATTGACGCAAATGATGCTTTTTGTTAAGGCCGGGGGCTGTGGGTGGGGGTGGGGGACCATTTATTAGTCTTTTATTCTTTGGTATAATAAGAACAACATCAGTTCTATTTCAGGGGAGGTTTTACCTGGGTTATTGATGCAAGAAATGGAATTTTAATCTTGAAATAATCCTGCAGGAAATGTTTTGCTGATCAACAAGATAAGCTTATTTAGCCCGATAGCGACAGCAGCAGCTCAGTGGAGCCACAACAGTGACAGGAGTGTTTTGCAAGTGGAGGATAATCACAACAATGTCTAAATTTTGCATTAGCTAACCCTTATCCAGAGTCACTTTCAATGCAGGAACTACTACTATTATTTATATGGTTAATATAAATCACGGCTGACGTTCCATCCTGGACACATTCTGTTTTTTTGCTGAAAGCGTGGCAGTCCATTCCACTTGCTTCATAGTCTCTGTTGAGCCAGATTTTTCAAAGATTTGACCAATTATCTGAAGCCAAAGTTAGATGGGCCAGGGCCAATCAAATAATCAGTCTGAAGGACACTTGCACACTTTAATATTGCCTGAATATGACACCTGAGGGGGGCTATTGCTTGCTTAACACGAGGGCCATTCTGAAGGGGCAATTTCACATTTCAGCGGCCTTGAGAGACAGACTCATCCCATTTGATGGGCTCTTTTCGAAGCCTCGAGGAGTGATGGAGAGCTGTGGTTGCCCAGTCAGTGTCCACACAGTATGTGGTGGTGTTTGGTCATATCATTTCATCATACATGACCATTATGTGGCTTTACATCCTGTATTTACAGCCTGCCGTTTCACAGTCTGCTTTATGAGTCTGAACCCCTTTCAAAGCATAACTCTGATTTTGACCTCGACCCTAAGTTACAAATAATTTAAAATCATATTGATCAAACCTGACTGAGCAACTGCTACAATACAGCCCTGCTCACATCTGGCTACCTCACTCACAATAGTGTCCAAAGGCTGACTACAGAAGCAACTAAAGCACTGATTACTATTTATTTTATTATTTCGACGGCAGAACAACAAACTAAAGAACAGATGAGGCATTTTATCTATCTTGCTAACAGTTATTGCCTGTGTAGCCACAGCCTGATCGCGCTTATTGCTCTGTGCCATAGAGCCCCATTCCTGTCGAACAAAAAAATAAAAAACACAACAATCAAAAACACATCAGCTGCACTGACCGACACGTTCCTTCGTTGTGGTAAATATGGGCATTTCATGGTTGGATTTGGCCTCCTTAGGAACCTGGCCTCACGCAGGAGGTGAGAACGTGCACACCTCAAGCGTACTTCAGACCAGGTGAATTCGTTTTTCCTAGCGCCAGCTGCAGGTGAACCTGCACGATAAGGTGGAGAATACATGTGTGGGGAGGAACGGGTTTAGGTTGTCAGCCTGTGTTACTGACTGTTCTTGTGTTTGCACAACAATCTGTAAAATTAAATGCAACTAAAATGTTACATTTGAGCCAGCGGTTTCCTGTTAATGATCACTTCATTTGGTCCAGAATTGTGAAGCACTTTGCAAAGTCTGTTTCGATGCGAGACAGAATGCATAAACGAATCAGTGACTTTCTGACATTTAGTAATGATGATTGAGATAATAGTTTACAGGTAGACCTGATGATTTAATGGAATGTGGCCACTTTACGACCACTGCGGTGCATAAAGACAGCTGCCGTGGAGCTGTCGGAGAACCTCCGAGAAATTGCACGTCATCTTTGCCATTGTCTTCACTGACAGGTCGGACAGGATTATCGGCAGGTGGTCGTTTGGTGTTTCTACATCCATTTATGGCTAACTGTGGGTGTGTGCACGTGTGCCCCACTCCACAAAGACTGAGATAGATATATATACGGCCACAAGACGATGGAACAAGGTGTCTCATCGGTGTAATTATCTGCCTCGTGAGTGAAGTCCAGATCATTTTCAGACAGGCTTGAAGAAGGTGCTGCTGTAATCTAAATGACACGGTGATGAAACACATCAATGCTGGTGTTAAGTTTGACATTTTGTCACGGCGAGGCATGAAGGCAGTGGGAAAAGGACCCAAGTGCAGACAGCCGGGAGCAGTTAACCATTTATTGGTAACAAATTAACTTGGAAATAAGTAATGCAGCGCACAGGTTGGTAGGCAGGAAAGCCCAGGTCTGGAGACAAAAACACGAGGAACATAGAGACTAAACACAGGGCAAGCAGTAGTACACACAAGGGTGCAAACCGAATGCGCCAACAACTACCAAAGCAAAGGAACCAGTATAAATAGACAAGGGAATAACGAGGGAACAAGAGACAGGTGGAGAACAGGTGAATCTAATCAAGGGCACACAGGGCAGGAACTGAACAGACAGGAAGGATTTCAAAATAAAACAGGAAACAGACAACAACCCACAGGAGGTAACACATTTCTTATCAAATGTATACGAATCAGCATTTCATTGGTTGAAAATGTCTCAACATGTCCTCTACTGTTTTAAATCAGCCCTCAACCTGCGAGGCAAATGCTTACAGAGTCAACCGGGTGGGACCACGAGGCCACGCTTCCTACAGTCGTTGTTGCCTCACTCGTCGCATTTTTTAAATCTGCTGGGGGGAGACGGTTCTAGCTGAACTGGCAGTGTAGAATTACACTGTAATTTCAGTGTCAGCCTTGTAGTCATCCCTGCTTTAGTTCACTCCAGTTTGGGTACTATTCAGACTTGACGATGGGAATGTGAGACATGTTCATATGAAACATTGGCTAATGGGTCTTCCACCACAGGGAGCTGCCACGCTGATCCACTGCCGGTCTGTATATATTATTGCATCATACACCATCTGTAGTTATGATTATATATCACTGAAGGACTACATAAACAACAATAAAGTGGAGATAAGATTGGAATGACGGGAGCTTTTCATAGTCAGATTTTTTATTAAATGTATATCTATAAAATCTCAACTGAATATTTCTTCTTCTTTTTTTTTTCGTGCATTGCTGATATACTGTAACAACATTTTTTTGGCATCATTTTTTATTGTCTTATCTGCTTACCTCTGTTCCGCCCACCATGCAGACATCCTTAACAACCCACTGGGATGCAGTCAGGGTGGCTGCCTCTGGATTCTTTGAACAAACCTGTAAAATGGCATGCTTCAATACAAACAGCATCAACAATGGGGAAAAAACAACAACAATGTTTTAGTTAATATTAAAATTTATTCCGAATCTTCATTATGCTGATTATCACAGACCCATTTCATGTCTTTAAAAAGACGCCTACACAATCAAAACCAGACTGAATGGAAGGAATGACCAAGAAATAACAGGCTGGTATCACAACCTGGCATATGGACTCAGACTAAGTGGGTTTTGACATTACACCTGGTCTCTTAATATTTCTTCACAGCAACACAAAGAAGCATTCGATTTGTGTAACAGGTCGAATCCCATTATGGCACCACATTATGAATTCTTTGAAGGTTTCTTGCTCCAGGATTCCGCTCGGTGCTCATAAATAACAATAACTCGAACCATAACTCCCTCATTAATGCTGCTAAATGCTCCTCCGGTGTTACATTGTACACATCTCAGTGGTGAGATAAGACGACAACATAGTGTGTGCTGTGCATCCTTTGTCTGTCTCCTCTTACGTTCATCCCACGCTGTAAAATTATCTTATGTCAAAAAAGTCCAAATGCCTTAAAGTCTAAATATCCGAAACATGCATTTCCCAGCTTTAACAGCGAAAAGAAAAATGTTTCATTTGCACGTGTTCTGAAGGGAAACACAAGGTCAAATAATTATAACACAGCCCACTTTCACCTTTACATACATACATCGCAGCCCTCCCCAAGTTTCCCTCCATTCTTGAGGAGGAGGCATCTGCAGGCCGGCTCAGTGTACCATGCAGCACTTTGGTATTCAACCCAGGGATAAGAGCAAGATCACTCAAGTCATGTCTGACAGCAGGTATCGATCTGGAGGCAATTTTATTCCTGCGTCAGGAGAAACGAACAGCCCTTCTAATTCTCCGTGTGACCAAATGCTTTCGTCCCTGCACATCTTAAATCCAGACGTCTGACCAAATGGCTGGAGACCGAACTCAGTCGGGACGAGACGACAGTGTTTCTCATTTGTTGTTACATCTGCGGGGCTGATACACTCTACATCTTTACATCATTCATAAATCTCTGCTTTATGAGGTGAGCCTCTGTGAATTCCAGCACTAAGCTACCTGGAACAGAGCAGTCGGAGAACATACATCTACTGAACACACACACACACACACACACACACACACACACACGAGGCTCTGCTTGCTGAATCTAAACTCCCAGATCTCACATTTAGTACATTTGGTGCCATGTTGGGCAGTTTTCTGATGTTTGATTTTTACCTTTAACTTCTGCCATGGCACATTCACACGGTTTTGATTTGCTTTTAGATTCAGTGATGTAATGTGATGATAAAACATGTACAATTTACAAACAACCTCCACAAGCTCAAGTAGAAATGTCTGCACGTAGAAAGTTCTGGACGTCAAGTGAAAATGCTGCTGTGCGACCCTCAGACCTCATTAACAGTCTTCCCTCGTCGTTATGTGAGGGCAAGTATAGCTGACATCCAAAAGAGAGACATGGTTGTCATTGGTTGTTTAAAGAAGGCATGTCTGACGCTCACAGCTGGTTAAGACAGCTTTACTAATTATAACAGCAGTGTTGTTGCTGGTGCCTGCCTGCTGTTAAAAACACCAGCCTGCAGGTGACCCTCGTGCTGACATGAGGCCAGCAAATTACAGCCTCTATTTTGATGATTTTTCGGGGTTTTTAGATCATTGCGCTGCATTTTGTCCTGAAACGGTCATCCACAGGGTCAGCGTTGGCCTTTTGGAGCCCATAGGGAAAATTTTGCACATGCATGGGTGTTGTTTGGTCACATTCGCATGGCGGTTTCTTACACTTACACAAGGCCACGTGGTCAGCTTTAACCTTTCGGATCCCACAGGGGGAGTTTGTTTCGGAGCCGCAAAATAACCACCCTGTTTTTCTTACTGCTTTTAGGTATAACAAAATACATTGCCAGCCCTGTTTTAAATAAGAAACGATGGCCTATTTGATCCTGTCCCAGCTCAACTACTCACTCTTGCTTACCTGCTCTCTATATTGTCCTAAAATGCTAAAACAGGCGGAGATGGTCAGGATGGTCAGGATCCTTTCATTTTCACGCATTTATTGTCCTTTGTGATCTGTTCTGCATATTGAAGTTAGCATTCTTGCTCATCCTTAGCTCACCACACTCTACGTATGAAACCACGAGCTGCATATACAGTACAGCCATTCCTTTGGTCATTGGAAGTTTGTCCCTGTGCTTTCATGCTATCTAGTGATAAATCTTGTCCTGCTAGCTCCCCTGTGGAGGTATGTTTACAACTCTGACTCTGTAGCGATTAGGAGCTAGAGGAGTGACTGGATGGGGTGAACTGTAGGAGTGTAAACAGAGAGGCCAACAAGGAGTGGCTGAGCCAGGAGGTGATCAGAGCTGGGACCCAAGAGCGATTGTTACCCGCAGACCTCACTGAGGGTAAGAATCCCACAAATGTTTTAGGTGCTGTTAATTTGGTTTTGTCAGTGGTTATAAAAAAAAAAAGATCATGTAGCAAACTGGATTTCACAGAAAAGGAGAGCAGCTCAGTATGTTCAACATGAGTTTGTGGTGGGAGGAAATCTACTAGGAAATGTCAGCCATGCATGAGAGACGCACTGTATCCTGGGTGTACAGCATGTATCAGCGGAGGCTAAGCTGAGAAGTGTCTGCTCAGCAGGGGAATATTTGAGACAACCAGTGAGAGTTGTAGTGAAAAGAGCATTGGTGGATGCCAGGCACTGAGAGGACGCATGATGTGTGGCGAACAAGAGATCTTCTCAAGGAAACCAGACAGCCAGGTGGGAGGGAAACCCTGCAACGCTTTGCTAGACACCCCAAGATGTCTGAGAGAGTGTGTAAGAGTAGGTGGTGGTTTACTAAGAATAGGTAGGATAGGTAAAAAAAAAAAAATCCTCCAATTGATAGGATTCTCCTTTTGTGCTGGAAATGTGACTCACCTGCTAAGAGCACAAATGATCACAAAGTAACTCACAAACTCGCAAAAGAGCCCTTGTGTGCCGACTCTGAACTGCCTCCTTTGTCATTTCACATAAAAAAATTGCTTATAGGCTACTGAGCTGCAGTCTGTGTGCAGTCAGTCATCCGAAAACCCCTTCATACAGTATTTATGGAAATCACTGGAAATATCCATGAAAATGTATGAATGAATGTAATTGTCACTCTAAAAACTGCTGTCATGGACGAAACACACCTTTGTTCATTTCCATGGATTTCTTGACCCCTGCTAGCCTTAAATAATTTCAGCCACACAATGACCACATGCAACCATGGTGCATTTACTAACATGATTGTTTCCAGCCAAATTCATATCCCCCCTCCACAACGACCCATTTATTTCTCCCCTTGATATTAGATCAAGTCCACCTCAATGTGGTGAGCTATTTGACATGGATACAAAATTGTCTTCCTCGTCCATTCCCCAGCTCGCCTAGTTCCTAGCAACCAACAAGATTAGACTGTCTGTTTCTCTGTGGTTTGGAAAGACCCAGAGTGCAGGCAGATGCCATAATCACGTTATACAGGCTTAATGCATGCACACCAGATAAACACAAATGTGCCTGCACACACACCCAACCACACACACACACACAACTGATAAGTCAGTGATTCAAAAGAATATTCAATATTCTGCAATCAGTCTGTCTGATAAAATTCAAAAATGGGGTACCATCGGGCAAAGCCACATCAATTCACTTCACTCCCTGTTGTATTTGTATAACAGAGTTTAGCCATTGTGTTTGGCCGGCATACATGTTTAGATCCTACTGTCATGAATGAAGAAACAATATTTTTGATGAACACACACACTAAAACCACTTGGTCCCAAACTTCTTTCTCTACCTTCCCAACACACACACACACACACACACACACACCCTGTGACCTTCTGCGTACATAGAATGAATTTGCAACATCGTTTGAAATTACTACAAAGGCGAAACGTCAATATGTAACATTTTACTGAAAGGGAGAGCAACAAGTGACTTTCACAGCGAAAGTAAAACCATAGCACCTAAAGCATGATTCATGCTTCTATGGCTATGCTTTGTTATGGTGCACTTGGTTAAGGTTTGGGAAAGATTGTCAACACTTACTTGACAGGATGTGTTTAGTTTTTAAATATAAAAAAAAAAAAACATGACCTTTCTCTTAGTTTAACCATTCTGTAGCAGCCTAAACGCAACCACACACGTGACGCAGGACACGAACCGCCATTTCCACTGTCAACAGCAACGCCAACCATCCACCCCGACCCGTCGACTTCTGTGCAGCACAAGAACGTAACACTTCTAGGGCCGGACAAAACGTTGGCAGTGCACATGATTCAGGCAGCAAATACGTTTCCTCCAAATCATATTTGGCGAAACTGTTAAGCAGTGTATGTAATGTGACTTTTAGGTGACAAGCTCGCGCTATACATTAGAAAAGATTACAATTTTATGACACATTAACCTTCACAGAAAAAGAGACGAGGCAATTGTTTGCAACTAAACTGACCACAGGAGGAAATGAGTCATGATCGGCGACAGCGATGGATTCATCGATCACATCGCATGTTTGCTCTGTGGTGAACAATGAGAGCGGCATGTCACAATGTTAGGATAAAAGAAAACCTTCAGAGTTTTGGGGAAAAGTGTTTGCACAATCAGAGCTGCTGATCAGCAGCCAGGTTGACAAGCCTCATCGTATTCTCTTGCATTTGTTTTAGTGCTTTGGATGTTGGCAAAGTCGGGTTCCGTCATTGTCTACTTTGCGTTCGCCTGACAGCCCTTTCAAAGACTTCAGCAGAACAGCACAGTGTGGAGTCTATACACTATTGCTAATCACATCTTAGAAGTTCTGGCCTTACTTTGCGGTGTCAGGAGCGGGTGTGGGTGGAGGAGGAACGGAGGGGCTCAAGCGCACACAGCCAGTACGCAAAACATTCTTTAATAACGGCATAACTGAGGAAGCGCTTACAAAAACGGTAAGTCATCCAGGGAGTAGCGGAACATCAAACACGTAGGTAACATAGACTCTGGAAACATTGACTTCTGAACACACTTAACTGCACAGGACACTAACGAGGGGATGGGCCACAGGTGAACACAAGGGAACAGGTGAAACCACTTAATGATCAGGGAGACACGAGGGTGGCACAGACAGGACACCAACGCAGACACAGGAAACCCAAAACCGAGGAACAACAAGACAGACACGGAGAGCTAAAGCAGTAAACACACGACACACACAGGCACTCAGCCCGGGGGAAAACACAGGTACATTTCTAAAGGAATCAGGGTGAACAAAGACCCACTCGTGCCGATGCCACAATTTGTTGTCTAAAACCTGTACTTACCTTGCTGCCAAAACAGATTGATGGAGACAAATTACTATGGGACGCTATACAAAATAATATGGGAAACCGTCTGGAAAGCACAGGATGATGAAAAATAAAATATATTGTGAATGACAGACCCCAACCTACCCCTACTTCTTATTAAATCTCAGTTAAATGTAAAAGGGGTGACATCGTATGGGCTTCAAAGTGTTTTCAGAAACGTAAGCTAGGCCAGAAGATGAATTAGACGTGTTGCTTCTCTCTGTGATGGTTGATTAGATGGATGTAGGAGGCCTCAGTAAAGTCCTTGAAGGCATATTTCTGATGAATTCCTATAAAAGTAAATTGGTGGTGGAAGCCTCACAGGTACTATATTGTTTTCCGCAAAACGTCCAGGCTCAGCTCAACATTAGACACGAAGAAACTCCAAACTGAGCCGCAGCACGTTGTGGCTGCAGGGACAAAAGCACACGATGGACAAAAACATGGACGGTGATGGTGAGATAAGACAACAAGCCAACGAAGAGAAACATGATGATAGATAGATGCGAGGACTGTCAAATAGCCTGATCCACTGCTAGGTAAGATCCCTGTGTGTGACAGGTGCCTGACAGAGAAGAAGACAGACGGCACATGTTTACGAAGCAAGACAAGACGAGCAAGACACCCGAAGGAGACACACTCAGCATCGTACAGTACACATGGAGAAAGCCGGCTCTTCTGAAAATAGACGTGACGTTTACGCTGGATGTCTGACTTACTCTGCCCTCTGTTGCCAGGCGTTGCCACGTGCAGTAATGATTCAACTGTCAGGCAGTTAGGGAGAACTTTAACATCTGCAGCTCGAAACACGTACGAGCAGGTGTCCTCGACCTCTGGAAAGAAAAGAACCAATGTGTTTCATATTTTCAGAAAGAAGGTGGAAGAAAAACATGACAAGATTCTAAATACATTTTTCACTGTCGCTTGATGTTGCTCTTTGTGCTGCTCCTGGTGTAGCTGTCGGAGCCCTCATCTGTGGTGACACACTACGTTTCCAGGCAGGCGCTACACAGTTGGTGTCCAGCAGTGATCAGGCGCAAAGATTAAGCGCTCCATCAATCAAGCGGCGCTCCATCACACAGACTCTGCCCGTCTTCGCTGCAGTAGTACATCTCAGTGTAGGAACACTGGCAGTCCGCAACAAGCACATACATACAACATACATCTTCCTAATGGAGCTCAAGTAGCATCATTCAGATAGAGAAGCCCCCCCGTTATGCGATGCTATCAGACTCGACATTGTAGCCGCTTTTTTAGTTGCGCATTACTTATTTTGCTTTGGGGTCGGGCAGGTGATTTATTGTCAAGGTCACACAGCGAAAATTCATCGGCGCATCTTCGCAAAATATTTGTTTGTAGAGGTTTGTAGAGGTTACATATTGTAGCTGGCGAGCTAACCACCAAGACACAATAGGTCTCTGAGCTTCTTTCTACTTTATACGTACGGTGCTGTTTACGTCCTTCCCCTGGCATTTTGAGCTCAGGATTGTCCACCATTTACGCTCTGATTTTGTTTTTGCGTGCTGGCTTGGCCGCTTACTTGTTAGCTTTTTCTGAAAGCTCCGCTATATCTGACTTGGCACTTAATAATACAGGAGTGCCCAAAAATCTGATTTTCTCAGTTGTAATTACAACTTGGAAGCTTTTTACAAGATGGAAACTCGTAATTACGATCATTCTGACGTGACATAAACATGGCATTGCTTTGCCACTGTGAGCGAATCCACTGATCGCTGCGTTTCCATTGGACTGAATTGATTTGGCCTTGAAATATTGCTGCTTCCTTTATTGTTTTCATCACACGGCTGACAGTGATGATGATATCATGTCAGTTCTCCAACACATTAGTTAACAGTTTAGGATGTTGTTTAAATTTGCTGTAAATACTTGTGGGCATCTCTGTAGAAACCGAAGCTCCAAAGTATAGTTACACTCTTTCAGAGGGACACGTTAGCTCCGGCACACGTAGCCTACAGCCTAGCTTTTAGCTACGTGTGCCGTGCATGCGGAGCTTTTAGCTTCGGACGCTACATTTTTTAATGCTTTAATGCAGAAGTTTAAATCCAGCTTTAGTTACACCTCTGGTTGTAAGAACAGTCAAATCATCAGAAGGTTTTTCTGTCAAACTCTATATATTTTTGGCTGTGAGAAACAGTGGAATTCTTTTTTGATTTTATCATTTTATTTGATGGTTATAGTTCAGGTGAACAGCAAAGTGAAGACAGATGCGTCTATGAGCTTCACCCCTGGAAAACAATCCATCATTATGTTTCCTACTGCTATCCAAATCTGTGCCCTTTGACCTGTTCTTTCATGTTAAGTTGCTCCAACTTTGCCCATCAAACATTCTGACATCCAATAGATGCTCACATAATAGCCCGCAGCCTACATTGAAATGAATCACAGCCGAAATGAAAGTGGGAACGACGTCCGTAAGTCATCCATCATTGCTACCTGCTGCGTCGCTCTGTGAAGTCAGGAGCTCAATATCTTTTAGAGATCGGTTCGACCATTTCCAAAGATGCTTTACTGCATGTTTTCACACTGCTATAATATCATATTTTGAAAATGCTGTACCCAGTTGGAGGAAGGTTGAACTTGGCCTCGTCTTGCATGTTGCCGTCTGCCAAATGCTTGCTGGGTAGTGATTGCGTTCATCTTTAATGGAGGTTTGGGGAGCGTGGAGGCTCAGCGGCATATCATGATGTTGATATGATGGCATCTTTTAACAGCTGATGTATAAAAATCTTCACTGCTGTGTTTTATGTGATATGGACTTTATAAACATATTTATGTCTACCTACATCACCGACTGATGATTCATCTGCGTAACATCAGCATAATGCCATTACGAGCTGTAACGTATCCGAGGAGCTACACTGAATTGAGCAAAACATGCAAAACACACATTTCCGCTGACAACAAAAAGTGTCGGTTGTGCGTGTGCAGGGTGTCATCCCTTATCAAGGAGCCTTTTCTACCCTTCATTCTGTTGTCAGCTCTGTCGACGGGAATTTCATATCGCGAGGGGGCCAAAAGCAGAAAGCACTCGTCTTTTCTCGTCTAATCCACTGGGCTGCAACGGTGAATGTACAGCGGGGTGGAAAAGATAACTTCTCTCTGGGGAGGCTGCCTGGCACAGCTCTTGATCACTGCCTCCCTTCATCTTTGTTCTCTCTCTCTTTAGGAATAAAAATGCAGCCAAAGTTTACCCAATAGCTAAACAGTGTTTTATCAGTTTATCCGCTTAGAATGGAACTTTGACTTTTAACCCCAAAGGGAAGACGGACTTTCTAGTCACTCACTTAAGTGGATTAACACAGTATCATAGAGGTGTTATACAGGCCAGTGTCACCTTTTGTTCCTGTAAGCCAAAACACAGCCTGACAGCGTAATCCGACTAAAGGAACTGATGAAGTTAAATGTTATTTAATGAATCTGTGAAATGCTGAAAAAGACATGAAAAGATAAAACTGAAACCTACAGTATACTAAATATTTACCACCAGGGGCTTTGTTTCTCCGTAAATATGAATACTTTGCATGTTGGCTCAGCCATTTACTGCATCCTTATGCTTGCCCATTTTTCCTGCTTCATCACATCAACTGCGAGGACAAAATGTTGACTTGCTGCCTAATATATCCCCCCACTGACAGGTGCCACGGTAACAAGATAAACAATGTTCAATGTTAAAATAGGCAACAAAAACATATGATTGTTGTGTTCACAGCGTGTTCCTCTGTCCCAAATTAGTAAAATAAAATGGATTAATGTAGGTTTAACAAAACTTAGCAATGCTAGCTATGACATCAACTAAGACTATAAAGCCCCTTGAGGCATAGTTGTAATTTTTAGGCTATAAAAATAAATAGCCCAACAATGTCAAACGGTGCTTCTGCCTGGCGGTTGATTGGGAGTGCACATTAGAAAAGCCGAAAAAAACCTTGGGCCAAACCCAAAGTTGTGTAAAAAGCCAATTCAGAGGCATACTGACATGGAACTGAAGGATTATGTGTTTCTCGAGCTCTTGAAGCTTAACCACCAAACGTTCACTAATTAAAGGCACCCTGTGGAGTTTTTGACCTGAGGTTGTGTTGTGGAGATGCTTTTCTATGACTGGGTCCCCGTTTCGTTGGTCTTGTTCACCCACGCAGGCGACGCGGTACATATCCCTGCCAGTGGTTGCACACTATTCACACTGGCTTACTGGTGGCATTAAAGGGCCAAGATAGACAGATTCTGCAATTTGTATGTATGAATGTATCATAATGTTACCTCAGCTTGCCCTGGGGAACTCCACCTTGCTGAACCTCTGGTGGAGGCGAGAAATGGACACCCAGTGGTGCCGGGGGGCAATGGAGGCAAACATGGATATCGGCTGCGCAGAGGAGGACCAGTGAAGGGGGGGGCAAGCGGATTAGCAGGCGGTCCAGCTGTGATTGAGAACGGATTCAGGCCTGGAGGTAACGAGGCGACCGGAGAAATGTGTGATCGATGCGACAGCAGACACAAAGGAGGGTTGTTAACGCAGATCAACGAGCTGCAGTCATGTGGGGAAAAACTACAAACAAAAGTACATTGGCGGAGGTATATTTCACTTCTCCAAACACATATAGAACACACATTGTTTTAGGGGATTTTGACGTGAATTGGGAAGATAAGAAAATGTATAATTTTTAAACAAGACAAGAAAGAGTTTTCTTACAGAATGCCAAAGAAACATATGAACTGGAAAATTCAGCTTGGGAGAGGTTAACTAACATTGAAGGAAGCGTTTCATGGATATTGTTAACAATTCTAAGGACAAATTTATTAAGAAATCATGTAACAGACATTAAAAGGTAAACTTACCCAGGTTGACAAAACATACCTGGACTTTGATGAAGAAAAGAGACTATCTGCTTAAAAGGGCGATGAAATCTGGTCTTGATATGCATCTCTTTAAAGACCACCACAACAGAGTAGTAAATTAACTCAGGAAGGCTAAAGTACACCTTTCATTGATCTTATTAAACAGGATAAAGGAAATAATCAGTTACTGTGGACGCACATTAATGACCTCTCTCGAAAGGAAGATAAAGGTTACCAGGGTTATGAAATTAAAATTAACAACATTTTTACACAGGATGAAAATTAAATTGCAAAGTCTCTTAATATGTTTTTTTATTATTAGGTATTTGGGACCTACCACCAGATATTGCCCACCCTGTTCTCTCGCTAATGGAGACTTCTGATCAGGATGTAATGAAAGTTTTATAAGGTCTAAGGAATTCAATGGTTCAGGACATTTATGGGATGGACTCCTGCTTGATAACGAGGAACGCCACAACCCTTTCCTCCCCGATTTCACAGTTGATAAATAGATCTTTTAGGGAAGCTGTTTTCCCTGATGGTTTTAAAAGCTGCAGCTATCGCTCCAATTTTTAAGGGTGGAGATCAGTCGGAGGCCAACTACAGACCATTTAACATCCTTCCAATAATATCTAATGTGTTTGAAAAAGTGGTGACTAAGCAGCTAATAGAGCATTTGAATTATGGTCACCATTCTCTGAATCCAATGCAGTTTGGCTTCAGATCACAATGTTCAACAGAAACAGCTAAAAGTTAAAAGGCACGTTGGCTAAAGGAGGGGTTGTAGGAGCCATTTTTATGGATTTGAAAAAGGCATTAGACAGTCAATCACACTGTACTGCTATTACATTATCAACTCGTAATGTATCAGAAAACATTATTGAATGGATGGTATCATATTTGAACAATAGACAACACTGTAGAAGAACTAAAGGAAAACCCTCATCATGTTTTAAATTTAGTATTGTTCTTTGGGTCAGGGTGGTTGCAAATATTTTCTTGTTGCTGTTTTGTTAGTTTTTTGTTTGGTGTTTTATTGGGTCTGCTTTTACAATGTGTAAGGTTTGATCTAGTGAAACTGATCCTTTAGGACTACAGATGAAGATATTGAGCATTGTCTCATATTGTTAAATAAATACATTTAAAAATAAATCTGTGCTTTTGTAGTATACAGCATGTGTATATTATACTAAAACGACACTACTGCCATCCATTAAAGAATGACTGCTATTTGACCTCTGGAAAATCTATCAGTAATTCTCTGTTGAGCTGATTTGGGCCTTTAGTTGGTGCAAATTCCTTAACTATCTTCCCCGTGCCCTCTGGAACTGCACTGAACTCACTCATCTTTTCATACACTCACAGCAGTCTGACTCCCACACAGAGATTTGGATGCTTGTTAAGTTCATTTGCAGGGCCAGGGGGGCCATACTATGGCTAGACATTTATTTTATAAATAAAGACGACTGTAAAAGCCTGTGTAAAAGCCTCAATCTGAACCGAGTAATTAAGTATCCTGGCAGCCAAGGTCACTTGGAGGACAGAGCTGCCATGGTGGAATTGGTGATGATAATAATAATAATAATAATGATGATAATGCTCTTACATTTGGAAAAACCTAGACGATAAAATACTTCATAATTACAGAAAGATGAAATAAAGTTATTTTGTTCTTCACATGCTGCGCAATTATTCATTTCAAGTGTTCAGTCTGTGACTATAATCAACACATTCATTAAAACGAGGGATTCTGTGTGAACATGGATTCTGTTTCCAATCAAAGTGTGATTTTTTTTCAATTGTCTGTTTTATTATAACAGGACTTTCAGGATATAGTTCCTCTTCTAATACTAGATATTAGTGGCAGCCTTGAAATACATTATCTGCTGACCTTTATTCTAAACTAGTCTGCAGATAAGATCTGTGTGACGTATTGATGTTGCCAGGTCTGAGCTGAACGATTTGAGATAGAGAAAAAAGACTGATATTGAACACAACCATAAGTCTTTACAGAGCAACGTCATTTTGTGTATATGATAAACACAGACGCAACATTCTCACATGTAAGGAAACCATTCAGTACTGTTAATTATGTATTCTACTCTCAATTATTTATCATCCCACTTCCAAAATGCAGAGATTCAGAGGAGTGTCTGGCCTTGAAGACAGACCTCCCATCCATTACAATGACCTGTGCTCCAGCTGCCTCAGCTATGATATAGATGTGCCCCTTGGGAGTGTCCTGGACACCAGTTCAGCTCGTATTTCAGCGTCTTCTTGCCAAAATTGTAGAGAACGATTTTTACATACTCTTATGGAAGATGCTTTCGAACCACGCTAACAGTGCAGCTCTAGGGGTGGCATGTTGGTCTGTCCACCACTTTGCTCCAGACTTAAATATATCAACAACTTTTGGATGGATTGCCATGAAATTTGGTAGAGACATGCATGTTCCCCAGAGGATGAATCCCCCTGCAGGTCAAAGTTTAAATTATTCTTAACATCCAACCAACATCCATGACTTTCGTTTATAATAAGCAAATCTTTGCATGCTGACACGCCATGGTGTTCACATTGTAAACATTTTACCAGATGTTATATTAACATCAGCATGTTAACATTGCCATTGTGAGCATGTTAGCATGCTAATGTTAGCATGTTGCTCAAAGCACTGTCTTGTTTTCCAGAAAATGGAAAGGAAAGAGGTAGTAAGTGGAGCTTGAGTGGGAATGTTGGAACAGATGAAACAATAAGAGAAACTGAGCTTGTACGTCTATAGATCCAACTCCAACCATCGATGAGGACTGTGTGATATGATTGAAAGCTCTGGAAAAGGCTAGACTTTAGGGATTGGTTTGTCAAACTACTATTGCAAAGTCAAAAGTGAATTTTGATGTCTTACGTGGTTAACATTGGGGATAGATGGAATCACACATTAAAGAAACCACAAAGATTGTTGACAGGATGTGAACAGTAGTCTCCATAAAGTCAGTCCGGTTGTATGACCAACCACCCACTCCAACCTCCTCAATACCAGATCTTCCGGCATTATAAGATCATCACGCTACTTCAGCCTTTGCTCGTGAGAGACAACTTTCATTTTTCACACGCTTTGTGTGTTTGACCACATCACCAGTGGTGTTGTTTTCTGGTGAGGACAGACTCCACACAAAGCTGGGACCCAAACATCTACATTCAATGAAACACTTCATGGTTAATGCTGCAACATCACTGGCGCTTCACAGGGCGTTGGGTTCCGAGCTTGAACGAGCATGGTTCAGTGATCCCATGGCGAAACGCTGCAGTTGTAAAGACTTCCACCTTGTCAGAGATTGTTGTCTTGCTTCATCTTTCACCTGCCTCATACATATTATCACATACTGTGCCCTGGCATGGCAGCACACTTCAGCGCATCCAGATTGTGATGCACATTCCTACGAGCACGGGCGAGTACACAGAATATTTTATGGGTGTGTGTCTAATAAGGAGAATGTGGAGCGCGAGCAATGCAGACAAACTATGTCACACTTCACTGGCCATAGTAATTAACAGGGGTTTGACCTCTGCTCCTGCCAGCTCCACTAATCTGTAAAGCTGCCACACAGGTTCATAGATGAGCCCTTCTTTAAAAAACCTCCCTTTAGTTATACTGGAAATGACTTGATGTGATGTCACATCATGTATGTTTGCCATGTTTTCCGTGGTAATTAGACAAACAAACAAAAACATTCATTAACCACATAGCCAGATATTTTGCCAACAGCCCATTTTTATGTGCTCAAGGGTTTTGGTACGATTACGGATGGATCATTTTGGGAGAAAATTGTAATGTAAATTCAGCTTGTGGTAATAACAACCGTCTGAATTAAGGTTGCAGAGTGTTGGTTGTGTGCTTCCAGGGTTTGTATACAGTGAGAGGGTGTAAGAAGAAGAGCTGATACCTAGAGATTTGGCATGGAAATGGATGTGAAGAGATGACAGCAGACTTGCAGACTGATTCCAGTGTGTATGTGTGTGTGTGTGTGTGTGTGTGTGTGTGTGGTGACGCCTCCTGAAGCTGCAGTACATTCAGTATTTGGAGTGCATACACATTTCACATTCAACAAATGAGTTCTCTTCTGTGCCTTGAAAAATATGTAGTGGCAGAATCCATCGTTTTATTTTAATGGTTAACATTTAACTTTACTGTAAGCACATCTGCCATGTATTTCATACTGTGCGATGGTTCGGAAATGCAGCAGCTACAACCCAAAAGCATGACTTATTGGCAGACAGGTTAAGATTAAACTTTACTTGAATCAATAAACAGGCAGAAGTCAAAATCAGAAAGGGTGTAGGCAGGGAATCATGAATCTGTGGTTTTGGAAGAGGGTCAAAGAGGCAGACAATCTGGCAAAGACAGAGTGGCAATGGGCCGATATTTGTACTGCAAGGCTGATGAGGGAAGTGTGGAACAGGTGAGTGGGGATGGTCAGGTGGTGGGAATGGTGGGAAAAGGGGTTTCTGCAGGGCAGGTGGGAGGGGCTGGATCTGAAATGACAGGAGAGTTAGTTTATGGCACAGACAACGTGACTCACAGTTGGCACTTAGATCAGCATGAAACACCCCCAGTTCAATTATCACAACAAAAGAATACATATTTGGTTCTTTGGATAGAAAGTCAGAGGAACAAGCCTGTGGACATTTTGGTAAGAAACAAGCAATCACCAAGCTTAACATTCTGTCATGTGTGCTGCTAACAATGAGTGGAAACTAAAGATTATGGTATGTAGAAGTCCGATGATACAACCTGCAGCTTAAATGAAAGATCAGATTCTCTGTCAGTTTTGGATAAATTCAGAAAATATTGCGTTTCCACGACGCATTCTGAATGTTCTACAGCTCTTATTTGAGCCTCTGGCGTATGTTTCAGAGCCATCTGCCTCACCAAAGTGACATGAGGAGACATGATTTGAAATAATTTGACGTTGAAATAATAAAAACGTGTGGCCGTGGCGCAAACATATAGAATCTTTAAAAATATGGGAGACTATTGTGTTTCTGTGTTGAAGAAGAAACTTTTGAAACAGGAAATTACAGCAGGTAAAAACAGTTCAGGAACCAGTGTCTCGTCCCACTTTGCACCTCTATTATGGATTCTGTAATTCCTTAGTCACTGCTGTTATAAATTGTAACAACACAGTCTTATAAAGCCTCTAAAACACTTTAACTGTAATGCACTATATTAGACCCTGTTAGGTTTGACAATTATGTTTATTTTATTTAAGCAATTTAATCTCTGTATGTAAGAAACTATAATTAGGCCAACGTGTCAAATGCATTACACTGCTTTCTTCTGTTTTCTGTTTTTCAGTTGCCAGTGTGTCTGAAAGGGGCTTTGTTTATCATGCCACCCTGTTACCATATTTAACAAGACGTTCCTGATGTGCTGCCATAATTGACATGTATTAAACATAACCAGAAGCACTGATGTTGTCATTACTAAAAAGTAAATGTTCCCATGTCAAAATACTTGTCTTCACAGAACACATGGGTAGTTCCAAATATGAATCTAAAAGCATTAAGTTGTTACAGTTTCATTTCTCATTAACATGCAAATGTGTGCAGTCATGAGCTCGACAATCTAATCATTTCCTCTGTAGGTGGAGGCGGTGGTGGGGAAGTTCACAAAATAGCAACTGATGTCAAAAACAGATTACATTGTAAAGTGCGCAGATCTGAGCGTTCAACACTTTCTAATCTTGTGACAGATGAGGTCAGAATGCTACTATGTCTTCGTTCAGACATTAAATCAGCTCCGTGGTCAAAAGCAAAAGCAATAACATCTTTTACAGAGCCTGTCACTCCCCCATGAGAATTTCCCACTCTGATGAGAGGCACATAATTAGATGCTGAAGCAAAGCATGCAATCTAATTGTTCATTCATTCAAGCACTGCAAAAGCAGACAAATTAACACTTGGGTAATTTGTCCCTTAGACTACAGTAATATATTGTGTAGGGTGGGACTCCTCCACCCCTTCCTGATACACGGTCACATTTTGGGAAGATGGAACATGGACACTGGAAGTATACTAGTGTACTAATGCAAGTGGATCATTAAGATTGTACAATGCCTACGCACACCACCAGGCCCCAATAAAAAACATAATCCTGTTTTACCTAGTACTCTTGTATATGATAGAGAAAATACACTTGTTTTGTTAGCTTATTTATTAGCTTACAATTGCGATATATGAAGTTCTTGGCATTATGTTAAGCACATTCTATGTGGGCAGGGGACTGGAGTGTCACCTCACTTGTTTCTGATATTCATAGGCAGAACATCAAGGCCCAGCTGAGGTTTGGATGGTGTCTTGCTTGGCAGCCTCTCTGCCTGAGGATGTTTCCTTTTATCATCATCGGAATGTGACCTATGATCGATATGTAGTGGAGTGTTGTAAAGACACAGTTGGGATGAGGATGACCTTCAACCTTCAAGACTGAGACAGTGACGTGCTCGGTCTGGAAATTTAGTGACTGGATAGTGAAGAAAGTGGAACATTTGGCAAGCTAAATACTTTGTTAGAGGTGGTGGAGACCAAAACAGGAGTGAATATTGGACAGAAACTAGTCTCCTAATGAATGGTAGTGTTGCTCTGTGTCTGCTGGATGTATAAACTATAAACCTTGCTAACATGTTAGCCACAACAGCTGAATTAGTGCTAATATGTTAGGGCTGATTCACTGTCAGCTCATTTTGGACTTTCTCTGCCCTACTTGGCAAAAAACAACAACAATTACTTCAGGAAATTAGGTGTGACCATACTTTCAGTTAAAACCCACCTTAACAGTAGCTGTTATATACTGTATGTTGGATGAGGTGAAAAGTTACAGTTTGCAAAGTAAATTAAAGTAAAAATATAGTTTGGGCTTTTCTTATAAAATACACTTTTAAAACATTGGCAAAATTTTGCACATGGAATCTGTTATCCAAAATATTTGAGGTAATTATTTTTCACCTCCATTCATTTACTCACAGTGATGTGAGAAAATCACAAGGTGTTTAACCTAGTTTTGCAAGATGCATTACTCTGCACGCAATTTTTGCAATTTCACTTTGAGCTATTTACTGCTAATGGCATGCTAAATGTACTTCCACTCCACCTGGGCGAGCCAAAAAAAAAACAACCCAAATTGCAGTGGTGCTCACAGGTTGTGCTGATTATTCCTTGAAAGTGTTCATACAACTGGCTCTAGTTGCTGCCTGTTGATAATTATTCAAAGTCAGCTGCCATCAAAAAGTCCAAATTTGCATTGGATCATTTAAGCTCTTTGAATGTGTATGTTTCTGCGGAAGAGAAATACCAAGTTAGTGTGTGTTTGCAGAGGCATCGTGAACTTGGCTCTCAGCTGGGAGGTGACTGCCCGGTCAGCCTCACTCACTGGGAATTGCCTCTGCAGTTTTGCCTGGAGGGAGGTAATGGAGCTGGTGTGGTGCTCCTCTTAACAGGGCATTGTGGTGGTCTTTTTGACAGCACACATCACTCAGAAAACCTCGTGTCCCTGTCAACTGTTTCCCCTTCATCGGCTCCTTTAACGCTACCATAGCCAAGAAAGCGGACCATTACTATAAAAAGCACTCATACATGTGCAACAAGCTACTTGGCTGTGCTGCTACAGCAAGCACTAATGTGTGAATGTGTAAATTAAGCCCCTTTTTCCCTGCTAACTCTCGATTGTGGTGGAGGCCGGAGGCTGTTTCCTCGCTTTACCAGTTTTTACCAGTTCTCGGCACTCTTCTGGAGATCACATTTGTAAAATGTAACAAATCATGTGGGGCCATGTGTGACTCAGGATTATACCCAGAATTTGCACATGTCTTGCCTTGAGATTAGTCCTCATAAACACTCTTATTACTGCTACTCAGTGTATGTTCATGGGTTAATAGGAAGGAGCAAGTGAAGTATTCCAAAGGACTGAACCATCATTACAGCATTATAAAGAGTCTAAATGGAGACATCTGTTGGCCAGAACTTGGTATATGTGAACGAATGTTCTGATGCACAGACATGGAGCAAGACAAGATTAAGACAAGAGACAGATTGTAAGAGCCAGTGCCTTTCTATCTATTCAGCAAGAGCATTCTGCGAGGTCAGATAGATTTATTGTGACTATCGTAAGGAAAACAATAGCAAGGTTATGAAGGAAGACGGAGCAGCTCAAAGTGTGTGTTAGCTGAGCCAGTTTGTGCTGGTGGCTAGCTGCAGGTTATAGGTCAAATCTGGGAGGAAGGCCTCCATATAGGGACGGTTCTTAGATGGTACAAATACGCCCTGCTGTGGAGAAAACGGCAGAGAATTGGTTGGCATTACTTTGTATTACATTGTCAATGTAGATCCATTCACTCCTTGTACAAGCTTCAGTATATACTTCTGCTTTTGAAATCACCTGGGTCTCCGACTTTCTTCTGCGCGGTCACCTGAACCGAGAGGTTTTCCATCACAGTATATGTAAAGGATTTAAACAGCGGACTGCTGTTTTCCGGCTCTTAATCAATGTCCTGCACAGCGAATGTTCCCCCTTTGGATGTGCATGTCACTCCAAAGCCTCGATCCATCGTTTAAAAAAAAAAATGGCCAATGCGTCGGCTTCAAAACGACTCTGAAAGCAGGCAGCGGGTTCCCTCAGCACATAAATCATTACACACCACGGGAACAGCATTTTGTACAATAAATGATGAAGCTGTAAACATTTTAACAGCTTCTCAAGCCTTGTCATCCTTCATTCCCTGGGAAATCACCTGATTTATTTCCTGTTTTTAACATCCGAATTCTCTCTGGATCGTCACCTGATGTTTTACAGTATTTCAACGTCTCATCAATTCAACATATTTACGGGCACAGGGCTGCAGTCTGAGCTACGATGCTCTCACTTGTTTTTCTCGAGGAAAAGAGAGGAATGGGCACATTCAAAGACATTTTAAGTCAGTTTGTTTCATAGTAACTCAGTACCTTCCAATGAAAGACTTCGGTACAAATATAAGGATGGTTAATTTATTCCTTTCTTTGATAGGAATTATGTAATTAATGACTCTTTGCAGAAAATTGGGACGTTTTTGCTATAGATAAAGTAGCCACTTGAAATTGAATTAGACCTTTTTCTGAAAGTCACAGAAATTAGGTTGCGCTGCAAGAGCAGAATATGACTCCACTGTAGGAAAAATTAATCCACTTTATTATGCTCCTGTAGAGTTCACAGCACTGTTGCATCTTACTGGGCTGTACCCCACAGCTATCCAGATGGCTCATGCATTTGCAGTGCAAAATAGTGTTACAAGCAGCTCCTCCACAGACTGCCTAATAGAATCCCACTGTTACCCTGAATACAGAGATAAACACAGGCAATGTTACAGTAAATTACATATTAATAAGGTGAAGGACTTCAAGACAAACTATGCCTTGTTCCTTGAGCCCTAAAAAAATCATTTTACGTTTGCCTTTCCTGGCACTGTGAAACAAATCAGCTAATTGCATCTTCTTAATTAACCATTAGCAGAGAAAAGGAGGGGACACGTGACGGATTCTTTCAAAGCTGAGTATTGTAGCTACCTTACACTGAAATTACATAATAAAACATATTAAGAACAAATTGCATGCTAACCTGAACCAATGATTATCTGCATCAGTTATCACAGTACAACAGTACGTCAACAGTACAGCACATTACAACAAGTAAATTAAGACATTTTAATGGTTCCTTCATAACCTTATTGGACAAAACAATATGCATATAATATACTGATCATTTTGCTTCATAGAGACACCCCTCGTCTAACCTCCTAGTTCCAGGCATCTGAATCACTGCACACATCTGATTCTATCTGATTTTGTGCTCATTGACTGCTGCTTCCCCAGTTGTAGAAATTGATTGACAAATTAGCCCCTTTATAGGTTAAAAATAGAGACATCATTGTCCTGTGCCAGATCCTGAACCAATCACCCCCACCCCGAAAATAAAAAAGAAACAACACAGCAACTCAGTGTGATTATCAGGCTAAGATGAACCAGTGGTTGGGCTAAAATGTAAAGCTCAAAAAGGATTTTCCTCTTGGGAGTATGAATACGCACAGCATATTTGGTAGAAACATCCCTATTAGATTATGTTGTTTTTGTTGTTGTTGTGCACAAAGCTAGAGGGATCCTCTAGGGAGCATGAATGTGCTTTGTAAATTTCATTGGATTTCCTGTGCACATGTGGACATTTTGACCTGAGGAAAGGTCAGGGGGTCAACAAAAGATTTATTCTCTGTGGCTCATGATAATTCACGTCAAAGTTCAAGGAAATCTGCAGAGCAGTTGTTGGACCAGAGTGCTGCATGGACAGGAAAGCCAACCATGTGACATCAGCATCCTCAGGTCTTGCTGTTAGTGGTGTAAAATCCTACTTTTCAAACGCCACGACACTAAACAATCCTTTAATTTGTCCAAGCTCCAAATGTTTCAATACAATCGACTGATATGTTCCAGGACATTCTGGATAAAACTGCAAACAATTTTGAAGCTGCGCTGGGCAGTTTTGCACTTTGACGGCACCAAGTGGCAGCAATCAGTGACTGTACACAGTGATTGTAAAACTTTGTAAAACAATACCCATTAATCATGTCATCATCACCACAACATCAACAAACTGGGCAGCAAACTAAATGTCTTCTTCGTCTTGGTGTGAGTTGGGGGTGTAGGTGGTGAAGAGGTTCAGTCAGTGTCGATGAGCTCAGCTTTCTCTAGAGGAGCATTGATTCACTGCTGTTTAGGAGACTCAGGACTACTCTAATCACAAACAGAGACTTAATTCCAAACTCGTGGAATCTAATGCTTTGGAAGCTAGCCATCTATTGATACCAAGTCTATTTAAGAGGTGCTAAAGTTGACGAAGATCCTAGTTTCAGTCTGGTGGTTAAACCGACTGTGCTGTAACTCATCGGTTATTGAAGTTCGGGGAGTAGAAGACATCAACAGATTAGCTTTCTTTATTCCGCACTACACGTACTGCATAACTTCCCTGCAATTCTCTCTGCTGCCGTAAAACTTTTACATTAAAAGAAAGAGTCTCTATTCATAGTCAACCTCTGGTCTACAGTAATAGACATTTTGGCTGTTTTGGTACCTGAATAATTCATTTGAAAGCTGCATCTCCAAGACCAAAGCTTTGATACCGCTCCAAAATCATTGATCACAGCTGTCAAACCTTCCTTGAGCAATACACTAAAGCTTTGCCCTTTCCAGTATTGGAGCTCCTGTCTGGCCCTTTGCTAACCTTCTCTGCGACCAACAGGGTCCCACATGTGACAGCATCTGTTACACAGCTGAGCTTTCTTCACTCCCATAATTTTACCTTTAATGCCAGTGGAGATGTCAACATTTCTAAAAATCATCCCACATTACATTTCAGCCAAATCTATTTGGATGTTCTTAAGAGGAGGTAAAACGTGGTCATTACAGTAGCTATAAGTACAATTACAAAATCCATAAAACTAATGTTGTTTTCACTGCTCATATAAATATCAAAGTGTGAATGAAGCAAAAACTGGGTGTTATTTGGTAGCAACAACACAATGTGAGGCCCGTCGAAGCCCACACACGTCTATTTTTTTATGAAATGTTTTCATCCTGACAACATTTCATCAATCCAGGAAACGAGAGTCCCTTGTCATTTGGCATTTTGAAAAGGACAAAGGATGAGATCATGTCATAAATTGTTTCAGTTCACCACTCAGCACATCAATAAGATGTAGTAGCCCCCTTGGTTTAAAGAGAAGGTGAAATGGGTCTCAATATCAGCCCGGGAGGTAAACAATGTTAGACAGTAAAAGGTTGCTAAGGAGACAATTAAACATCTAGTTTGACCCAGCTCCAAACCAAACATACAACTCTCAATGGAAACATCAATTATAAACATTTGCATCTCTGGAAAAAAAATACTTAAAATCCTACATATATAACCTAAAGAACATGTTGCATAACATACTTTTATCTGTCTCCCACTGCTTCCTTCTGCCTCGTCTCATGATCTCTGGGCTGACTCTGCTCCATCGAGCTTCCATCCAACTATTTCTGTCAAAGTCAATTTAACTTCATCAGTTTATTTGATCCAGTGTATAGGCTAAGACAGACAGCTACTGATAAATATGCCTTTAGCCCATTTAAACTGTGACAATATAATTATGTCAATTAAATTTTCCGTTTTGACTACTTAACGTTTGCACTTGAGCTTCCCACTTGCAAAGAAAATTATTTTTAGTGCACTTGGAAGCATCATGCTACATTGTTCCTTACACTTTTCCTCTCACTTTTGGCTTTCCATCGCATGCGTGGTATTGCCGAAAGTGAGCAGGACACGCGCTGTGAGGCTATATGAGCAACAGGTTGGTATCTGTCCCATGGTGGAGGGGCCATTCATTACAACAATCATTCAAGCTATGTGAAATAGGATCTTAAAAAAATACTTTTTTTGTTATTTATGGAGGCCCACTTGCACTTTGTTAATCAAGTCTGTGCACCACAAATTGAGATGATGATAAAACACTGAACTCCCTTCATCAATTTTGTTAATGTCCATATCTTTTGTGTTTATTTCTATTTTTATTATCGTGGTTATTATTACGCCACCGCCAAGAACACCATGAGTTTCCTATTAGCACTGTTCTTCCATACGATGAAAGCAGGCAAGGGAGGTTTGGGTTTCTTCTTTCCCCAGCGAGGCTGTTGGTGACATGAAGAATTCTTTGTTCAGCTACTAATTTCCTTCTCTCTCTGTTCTCTGTCTCTGTCTTTACAGCTACACTGGGAACCTTGGACTTCAGTTTGCAGTATGACCAGGAGAATAATGCACTGCACTGCACCATTAACAAAGCCAAGGTGAGCCGCCATGATGACGATAATGATGACGTTCATTTGTAGCCTCTAAATGGTTTATTTAAATATTTTCGCTTGGATTTTACTTGACCTGAATATGAAAGAGAAATTCTGCATGAAATCCTTTAGAGTCCGCTTGGAATTGAAGTTTATCCTTATACTGAATATTCTAACATGTTAAGAGCAAATTGTTGCAGTTGCTTTAGATTTAGCTGAATTCATCCCAAATGTTGAGGCCATGTTGACAGCAATTGAGTTTCCACTCATTAGTCATTATATACTGTACAGACATCTGTCACATCCTTGAAAAAAATGCAATAAAAAAAGCTGATCAATATAAACCAATTGACAGTTTTTCAATATGTTTTCAAATTTAGATGGCTGTTAAAAATGAATAATTGTTGCAGCAGCCTACTCTCATGTCAGCCTACACGTACTGGTAAAAAGGCTGTGGAATAGTGACTTAACACATCCCACAGTTCTCTGTGACAGAGATATTTTCATCTCAGAATGCATTAATTATTTCTAAAGCATATTGCAAACAAACAGCCCAACAATGTGCATCCAACCAATTGTGTTCCTTAGCTAAAAGCAGAGTTAATCAGTAGGCTTTGTATTAACAATGAATCTAATGTAGCTGGTGGATAAAGTCAAACATCTAACAGACAGGTGGGCCACATGTGTTTTTTGTTGAAGTTATTGGAGACCAAAACACAGCTGTTTAGGTACATTTCAATCTGACTCAATCACATTTGAGTGCACAAATATGTTCTCGCACGTGCATAATAAAGATGATAAATGTGAAGCGTCTTTGGCAGTCATGACGTCATCATATTTTAAGGGGGTTAGAGAAGCTGTGGGTTGTATAGGATACCCCCTGATGGAGTCTTTTGGAAGATCTGGATGTGATGTGGAGTGATGAGCTGACTGAGGTGAACTGGAGGTGTCCGGGGTGGAGGAGGGCCGCAGCGATTCCGTACTGAAATGACAGCCGACAACAAGCAAGAGGAGGACAGATTTAAAGTGTGACAGCAGCAATATGATTGGCTGATGGAGATTGTGGTGAAATCTGGTTGGATAAGAGAGATAGTAAACGGCCGTGATAAAATGATTACGAAGCAGGACGACAGAGAGAGGGGGCTGTGAATGAATGAGGCATAAAGAAAAGCCTTGATGATTGGACATTTTATCACATTGTAGTAGTGAGAGGACCTTCTGTTTTCTAATCTGCTCCTGTTTGAGGTGTTAGTTCGCCGGTGCTGCAGTTTGCTGTTAATGCAAATGTACTTCCTCCAAACTGTGTTTCAGAGCATAATTTCAAAATAATTTCCACTAGTACAACAACGTACAGTACTGCTGTCATTCTCACAGTAATCTCACTTGGTGGGCTGATTTTCTCTTTTGAACAGAAACACTGTTCATTTCACTCACTAATTAATTCCAATAGGAATTGTCTTTGTTTCGTTGAGCTGCTGTCAATGAAACAACCCTTCTGCCAACATAAAGTGGAGCCACTACTAGATTGACATTTTGAGTTGTCAAAGCAGGAAAAGAACAGGTGTAGCTAACAACATAAGCGATGGCTCTGTTACATTAAGGTCTGACAGTAAGCCATGTCGGGAAGCTTGTCACGTTTTAGTTCATGATGTCACTTTTCATGACGGTGGTGTTGTTTCTGCCTTCTCACCTTTCAGCCAATCACACGTCCCCTGCCTCTTAAGCTGGCAAGCTCAACAATGCTACCAGATGTAGCCATTTAGCACCTGTTAGCTAGAGCAACAAGCAATTCTGAATCAACAACGTACCTGCTGCTGTAAATAAACACAGTAGTCTACACAGACACGGAACCGATCTTTTTTTTTTCCCATTTAGCTTATCTGCTTCCTACCTGTCGGCTAAGCAGCTAGGCGAGGCTGTGAGCTTGGTTATTACTCAGCATCAAAGTAAAGAGCTAGTGTTAGCAGCGTTAGCTAAGCTCTGAGCAACCTCAGAGAAAGAGCTCTTCACACTTCTGTGTGTTTCTCAGAGGAACATCTTCAGAATCAACACATTGCCAAGGCAACTCTAAATCAACCAGCTAACATTAGCTGCTGCCGTTAACACTGTTTCTTCAGTTCGAAACTGATTAATAATACAGGCTCACAACCCCGCCGAGCTAGACAGCCAGGAAGCTAGCATGTGCAGCCTTATAAAGCTAAATAAATGAAGAGGTTTAGTCACTGTGTCTGGGTCCTGTGTTTATTTGCGGTAGAAGCTAGTTGGTTTAGTCACTATTACTTTTGTATTGTTGTTGGCTATAACTAAGAGGAGCTAGAAGGCTATATTTTAATTTGACAGCAGTTGATTTAGCATGTTATTGGCTGAAACGTGAGGGGGCGGTGACTATGTGTATAGGCCTAGAGTTTATTTATCTCACAAGGTCTTTCTTAATTATTTTATATTGAACATGTTGTGATTCACTTGCACACCTAAATGAAATGCTAAATTATTAACGTTAATATTCAATACGTGTTTGTGATAAAGTCCTAGCTATTACCCTACAAAAAGTCAGTAAAATCAAAAGTCTTCCATTTTTTATTCAAGTGCTATTTGTTATGTATTTATTTATTTATGTTTGCAAGAGCAGGAAAGCTGTAGAGCCAAAATAGCCTGTATATCATGGAGCACTGATGCAGAGTAGATTAATGTTGCAGCAGAAAACGGTTTACAGGCTATCCTATGGACAAACTAGCTCTGATGAATTGTTAAATAATACATATAATCAACCAACCAAATATCCAGCATATTGAAGGTGGACTGCATTAACTGAACGACATCTATTTTGTAATAAAAAGTAAACTTTGATCCAATATACAATAAATATGAGTCCAGAGGTGTCTTCCTCTCTGATTCTCTCTCCGGTGTTTGTTGTGATGAGCTGGTGGTTCCGACAGCCATGGCTGCTGTCAGCAGCTATAACTCTTCCTATCTGTCTGCCTGAATAGCTGGTATGGAGGAAAGTGGGCATATGAGGAGCAAGTCTTGGCAGGAGTGTTGGACAGCAGAGTGGGCATCAGGCCATCTTGATTTATGGTGGTTATTTTGTATACAGCTCTGCTCCTGGACTTCGGCTGCTGCCTAGCCAACCGGAGAAAATGCTTTTTTCTCTCTCAATGTATACCCATTTCCAAGATTTAATTCGTTTGCTCAATCCCTTATTGGTATTTCTAACCGTATTTTTTTTTTTGCTGCTTTTGCTGCCAATGCTGTAGTAGCGTCAATAGTAGCTGTGACTGAGCGTGCCTCAATTAGGCATTTCCTTGATTAGATCATATAGACCTCTGCTCATGGAAGACTGGAAGAAGATTAAACACTTTTAGACTATTCAGTGCCTGCTGAGCCGGTTAGAGTGACAGTGTGCAGTGGAGACTGGGTTTTATATTTATGCAGCAGTGATAGCTCACATGTACAATGCTTATATTATCATAGCCCAGTTGGCATTTGGTCAGAAAAATAAATTGTGTGCATTACAGAAACTGACTAAAGGTCACCGCACAACATAACTTAAGCAAACAAAAGGAGGTTAGAGGAGGGTGCAAAAGGCCGCCGGTCCGATGATTATTCAAACATGGAAAAGGAGCTGAACTGAATTTGCATTTTTTATAAACAATAACATGTCAAATGTGGGGGATTGCAGTGTAGCTTATCTCTATATACACCCCCGCCTGCTCAGTGACTCTTAATCAAATTGACCCTCTCAAAATTGAAAAACCCAAGCCTGAAATCCAACATGGGCTGAATGATGGACATGTTATTTAAAACTCCATATTAAAACAAATTTCTTTCAGCAAGAAACCTTCCCACATCTTATACATTTCAATGTGTCCAAGACCCTTCAGTGCCCCTTCATTCACCCACTCAACACAATACAGACCTACATTACTGTCCTTCAATTAAGCCGCCAATCATCACCTGCATTTTCACTTTTTCTCCGTTTTCGTTCTGCTCTATTATTACAAAGAAAATTATGTATTACTTGTCATTCACTGTATGTGTTTTTCTTTTTTACTGCTTCGTATGATTCAAAAAGAAGGAATTTTAATGTCAGTGTATCTCTCTAATCCTCATTACTGCAAACAAAAATAGCAAAAGCACAATAGTCAGACATTGTTTTACTTATGCTTCTTGGTCCACTACTTAATTTAGTCATTGGTGCTCAGTGAAACAGATGTCAGTGCTTGTGCAATCCTCAATATGTTAATAAACTTCATATGGCTACTGAGAAACCTTGTAAATATTTCTGAGAGTGTAGTGGAACAATTGGTATTATGTAAACACATAAGTAAGAGGTCTGTGGCTTACCAACTGCACTTGATAATCTACTATGGAATTAATTTGTAAGTGGAAATGAAGGCCTCTGAAGCATGAAATAAGGCTGAAAGTAGTAGGACAAATAGCCCATAGACTCTCTCTTGTTAACATTTAATTAAATCCTTCACCTTGACGTGTCAACAGCTTAAGAGCCGGAACTGTTTTGATAATTACCTTTTACATCTTAAAATGACTGCTGTTGAAATCTTTTTTTTCTTTTTTACACCATCAGACAACTTCAGAGATTTCTTCTTTTGGTGCTAATGTTCTCTATACTGTCTGCCTCTTTTCGTCATATGAGATAAAGCCACGACACATATGTCATATCTCATAGGGCTATTTACCTTGTCAAAGTGAGCTTTTGTTTTATTTCCACAATGACAGCCATCCCACCAAGCCAATCATTGCTGGAGGGGGAAAATTGGTACTCATTTGAACCAAAGACATTAGAGTGACATCAAAAAGTGTTTTAATTAAGCTCGGGATGTTGGCACAAATGGTGTAGCTAAAAGCAATGATGACTATCCTGCCATCTGTCAATCAAATAAGAAATTCTTGATAAAATAGAACCCAGTTACTTGTTATATGAAGTGATTCTATTTAGATAGCTATATCATAATAAAGCTTTGCTTTATGTACCAGAAACCTTTAACCTCTTTGCTTCTGTCTAAAGAAAAGACAGATAAAGAAGGAATATTCTTCATATTCAGTGTGGCATGATTGAAGCAGCCGGTAATATTAGGCCATTAATATACATTGTCTATCCGTTTGCAGAAATAATTTAGTCAAAGCAGTTTAAAAATGTTCTCCCAGAATGATTTTTCATAGCTCCTTTCATTGCTGATATGATTGTGGAGCTAACAACATCGGGCTTTTTAATCTTTTGTCACGTACAGTATAGCCTTCCTCTTGCTGGATGAAGGTACGTTTGCGGTTCCAAAAGTGTTTTCTCTTCAACCAATATTCCAGGTTCAGCTGAATCAAAGTTGTAGGTTTCGTACACCATTGAACTGCCCGAAAACCAGGTGATTCTTAATGCAAGCATACTTGCGGCTAACCAGAGTATATAGCTACATATGTTGTGTGCTAGTCTTAGCGAGGTCTTTGTTTCAGTGCATATGATTGCCAACACACACAAGCGTACACACTCATGCTAAAAAATGCCTTTATTTCAATTCCTGCTAAGTTTACACATCCTGGAAAAGTCTTTCCACTGAAAACACGGATGACTTGATGTCAAGTCCGATTGTTTTTGTGACAGCAAACAAGCCGTTACACCAAAATGTCAACGTTATTAAGTTATTTAGTTAAGTTATTTATTAAGCAATAGCTGGATTAGTAACTAATGAACTAACGATTACTGAATTTTAAACTGCATACAATTCTTGTTACTGAAAAAAGTAATCGATACTGTTACGCAATCAGTAAAGCACTACTACCCAACACTGCATGGACACAATTTAGTAGCCCATTTGACTCCAGATGTCAAAGATCACCATTATGTCATCAGTGCAGCTCAGTCAGATAGACCATAGTGGACTGCAGCCCAACAGGGGTCAGGATCAGATATTAACTTTTGCCAAGCGAGTCTTAACTCACAGTTTTACCTCGCTAACATCACTCCATCTATAGCTTCACCATCTTCACAGGCTGCTCACTGCACTAAGTGAATCAGGCAGCATCCGCTGTAATGGCTCACATGACGGAAATAAGTCAAATTAGCCCCTTGAAATAGGTTTACGTTGATTTAAAGAGAGTACATGCATGTAGACATTCAGAGAGACAGAAATAGCTCAGAGCAAACAACACTTCCTGTACGTGGTTGCTGTCTCTGTTGGCTGGAGCAGTCATGATGTGTGGGATCATCATGACTCAAACACAGACAAAGGAGACTGGTCTAAATCTCAGCCTTTGGGGTGTTTCACTTTCACATAGCAGTTGCCCCTGGTGAGATTTCGGTTGACTCACAGCCCTGGCTCCAAGACCTCCAGACATCAATGCGGTGTTTCCTGGTAAAACTCAATCATTTCACTAGTTTTGAAACTACAAGGTAAATGGTATTTTCTTAGTGACTCCTGTATTTGACATGCTGAATTTTTAGTTAAAACGGGATGCTGGTGTGAGACATACCGGACGGAGCAGAGCACACATATTGTGGTTTCGCAGCTGTGCACAGATACAATATTCAAGCCAAATCAAGATGAATACAGTGATTGCTGCCCCGGATCTCTCATTTTACAGTGCCCTCATCCTACAAAAAGAGGAGAAAATGGGAGGGCAGAGCTTAAGAACATCATTATCATGAATATGCCAAGGCGCAGATTCTCTCCAGGCTCCGTTTGCTACTCAGTCTCACTGTATCAGGCACCCACAGGAGAGTTGGTGTTACTGTTCAGAATATTTATGACAGTTGAGGGTAAGCTGGAACACACACGTTGCATTTGGAGCAACCATGATCACAACACAGTGCAAGAGTTTTTCCACATGTTAAAACAGGTAGAGGCTTAGGCTGTTTGAAAAGTGCTTAACAACTGAATTAGTTAGCGCCTGTCGATGGTCTAAGCGGGGATTCAGTCCTGAAACAGCCCTGCGTTAAAACAGCACTGTGGAAGTCAACGCTTGGTGAGGATGCTTCACAATAAATGCTTCTCAGTAGTGTGCAAGTGGAAGGTTTTCAGTGTGTTTAATATTTTCTATCCAATGAAAATAACCAGATAATGCAGGTGTTACAAAACTAGTATAAATGGAACATCTTATAAATGGCACCATCCCTCTCTTATTCAACACACTGTATGAGTCTGACATCAACGTAGTTCAGTTGAGACTGTCAAGGTTTGGCCTGTTCTGAAGTAGGACCACAATATATTAGGTTAACTACAGTAAGTCAATAGAAAGACGACCAATTTTGACCAGATGGGCACAAATAGACACAAAGACGTGTCGTGTCTGCATCAGCTCGAGGGACAAAATGTGCACGGATTATGAATCTTAAACCTGCAGAGACAAGGGGAGAAAGGAGAGAAACTGGAAGGAAAAAACAGAAAGAACTGAAGATGGAAATTTGCTTTCCACGTTGACGGTGGAGTATGTGGGAACCCTTATGAGAGAATATAAAAAATAACAAACAAAAAAATTTGTTTTTTTCTGTATTACACATTTACTTTGCCTGACAAAACAACACGCTGGAGTCTCACATTCTGTCTGTTCAATCTACATGCTTTATTTTCAAGTGATGAGCGTGTCTTCACAAACAAATTAGGATTCTGCTAAGTGAGATAAGTTGTTTGTTCCTGTTGCATTATTTCCTCTGCATTTACATTGATATGCTTTTTTGATCCAATCGTGTGTGCAGTTCTTGCCTTGCACATGCAGCAATTCACAAGACAGCAGAAGATTTTTTAAGATACGTAATATAACTGATATGATTTATGCATGAAACTCGATGTTAATTCGTTTAGTCTCCTAGAAGCATCCAAAACATGACAGCATTTCACAATTGTATGCAATACTACATATATGTTGTGTATGCAGATATACATGGTAGAAGAAGGCTGAATTAATTAGAAATGTATTTTTAAACCAGTACAAGGTTTGTTAATGGCATTACAATATGCTAAAACACATCTTAGTATCAAGTCTTCGCAGGCACTTTGAAAATAAAAGCATAGTACAAACAAACATCAGCCATCCACCTTTGTAGCTCGCTTGATGCAAACATAAATTAGCCATGCATTTCTGTTTTGTGCCATTTCAAATTTCACAAAGTAACAGAGTGCCACTTCCTGCAGCTCCTTCCACCTCCACTTCCTCATGCAGTAGCATTACAGTTCACCTGAAACCAGGCATAATGAAATAGCCTCTGTCAATGTACTTTGGCTGGATCCTCATAGCTTGTTGTCCTTCAACCATATCACCACTCAGCCATACAGTTATCCAAAGAGCTGCACACTGCAGGAGGCCTGTTTGAATGGAAAGATGCAGTCGTCGCTCCTCTCTGCCATTGTTCCGGTTACTCAGATTTACTCAGCTGAGAAATTACAGGCACAATTTACAATCTTACACCTCTCTCTAAAAAACAACTGCCAAATGTTGCAGCGCACTCACTCTGAATTTCAACAATCCCTCCAGCTTTATTGAAAATAAGAAACAACCTATTAACCACTTGACAAGTGCCCTGTGTCAGCCTTCAATCTCCTGGACCTCGGACACAGCAGCCTGGACGGCTACAACAATTTGCTGGCATCCACATCACTGCTCCTAAGTGGTTTCACTCACACCTGACTTTCCCAATTTGTTATCTTAGCTGGTAACAGGTCACAGCTAATCTGAGGTCTATTTTACATTTCCCCGTGTGACTTTCCCCAATTTGTTATCTTAACTGGCAACAAGTCACAGCTAATCTGAGGTCTATTTTACGTTTCCCCGTGTGACTTTTCCCAATTTGTTATCTTAGCTGGTGACAGGTCACAGCTAATCTGAGGTCTATTTTACATCTCCCTGTGTTCAGATGTAGTAAGTTCTTAATTGCCCTCACTGCCTGCTGCTTGTCTATCATCTGGAACGATCTGTATTGACTCTGCAGGAGGATACACACAGCAGTAAAAGAAAATCAACCCCGCGTGTTAAAAGTTTAAAGATGGATCACTTTCTTTGTTCATTTTTGCGCCTGCAGCAGCAGGACCTAAGAATGATACCAGCCAGTGTGACAGCTTGTCTGTTCATCTGTCCAACAGTTTGGTGCATGGCAAGATATCTCAACAACTGCTGGTCAGATTACTGAATAAATGCTGCACACATGTTACTTGTTGCACGACTTGTGTTTGACTGATCAGCAGCGTCCAGCCCTTAACAGGCAGCGATGCGTCTTGACCTGGCCAAACAAACAGTACAAAAAGGGCCTTTTGCTGCCCTCACAGTTGGCTTCAGCTCTGCAAGTGGTTGCAATAGATTCCCCACTATTATGGGAAATCCACTGCATATAAGATCTTGAGCCATTCTAGGAACTGATAGTCAGGAATTTTTACCACCAACGTATAGCTGACTCTTACAAGATGTAATCAAGTATGCAACTTAACTGCAGTGTGCTTAACAGAGATGATAAAAACGTTTTCTGATCAGCAGCATCAGGCAGCACACACTCTACCCAACCGGTCGAGGCAGATGACCGCCCACCAAGAGCCGGGTTCTGCCTGAGGTTTCTGCCTGTTAAAAGGCAGTGTTTCCTTGCCACTGTCGCCTAGCGCTTGCTCATGGTGGAATTGTTGGGTCTGTACATATAGAGTTGGCTTGGACTTGCTCTAT